>VZRF01006969.1:0-17920 GCA_013396875.1 Vireo altiloquus
AAGACCATTGAGTCCAACCAGTGTTTCCAAAGCCACCACTCAGCTGTGTCCCCATGATGCCTTTCCCTGGTCTTAAAATTAAAACCAAACACAGTTTATGGGGAAAAGAGGTTTTTACCTTGGTATTTATTTCAGGATCCTTGGGTGCAGCACTTGGGCCAGGTGGAATGCCCCAAAATGCACACACTGCCCTCACACACCGAAATACACACAATTATAGGCCTTGCAAAATTAACATATTTATCAAAGATTCCCCAGTGAGAGGCTGGAGTGAAGCCCTCGTTGTGAGGAACCTTCCCCCTGGCTGGGCCTGTCTGAGGTTCCAAAATGTGTTCTGGAGAGGCCCTTGGTGTCTGGGGCTCCCAGGATGTTTGCTCTCCTGGTTTAACGGTGCCGTGGGGCTGAGCTGAGTTATCAGCCTTGGGAAGTCACAGTGTGTGACTGAGCATACATCAAACTATAAAAGGGTGTGTGAGAGGGGTGTAAAAGAAAAGGTAAAAAATCATCCTGGCATCACCCAAGTGCTACATCTGCAGCTTTTTAAATCCCTGCAGGGACTGTGAGCCCACCACTCCCTGGGCAGCCTGGCCAGGGCTTGACAACCCTTTTAAGGAAGACATTTTTCCCAAAACCCAACCTAAATCTCCCTGGCACTTTTGAGGCTGTTTCCTCTTGTTATTGCTCATTCCTTGGGAGAAGAGATTTAACTTCATGAACCAATCCGAGGGCTCTGCCCTTTCTCAGGACAGCAGGTGACACTCCCAAGCTGCTGCTGCTGAAGTTCTCCTGCCCTTATTGAGTAGGATTTTCCCCCGACACGACAGAATTGCGTTCATTGCGTGACCAGAGCTCAGTCCCTGCAGCTCCCAGGGGGAATCCTGCATTATCCCAGTGCCTGAATGCACTGTGCCCCCAAGTGATGCCTTAAATGGCTCCCTAGAAACAGAGAGCAGACAGGAATAAAGGAATAAAGGAGGGATTGATTGGAAAGGCCTTCAGAGGTCACACTCTGGGCTCCAGAGGCTCCTGCCTCAGTGCATCCCAACATGGACAATGCCAGCTCCCGAGTTCTTCCCACTTTGATATCAGCATCAATTGCCCAAGCAGAAGCCAGGCAAGGATGGAATTTGCCCAAGCTTGCCCCCCTCTCCCCAAGATGAAGGTTTGCAGTTGTTGGGCCCAGGAGGGTCTGGGTGTCCTTGGAGAGCGAGCTGGAGAGGCTTTGTTATGTCAGTGTGAGCATGAGAGAACAGCACTGAACGAGCTCCAGGGAACTGCAGAGTTACACTGGGCAGGGCAGGGCTGGGAACAGAGAAAAGTTCAAACCTAAGGCATCCCAAGTGCCACTTCTTGTAAATCCCTGCAGGGTTTGGGACTCCCCCACTGCCCTGGGAAGCTTTTTCCAATGCCTGACCACCCTTTCCATGAAAAATACCCAACGTCAACCTCCCCTGGTGCAACTTGAGGCTGTTTCCCCTTGTTCCTTCGGAAATAGTTCCAGTTAATTTCTCACCAAAGGCACTTCCCTGCTCATGTTCTCCCCTGGCTGCTCTGATCCAACGCAGGTACTGGAATTCCCTGAGGAATCTGGTGGTCTCCTTGCTGAACTCCATGAAATCCATCATCAGTTTGCTTTTCCTGCTGTTCCTGTTCATCGTGGTCTTCGCTCTGCTGGGCATGCAGCTCTTTGGAGGACAGTAAGTCTGAGGGATCTTTGTTCTGCCTGGAAGTGTCATGATTTTGGACAAATCCCTGATTTTGGGGCTGGGGGTAGGGAAATAATTCCTGTTCTGGTGTTTTCCCTGGAGCTGAATCCTTCCCTAAGGAAGAATATCCCAATTTCAAAGCTCCTCCATCATCCCATGGCCCCCCCTAGACCCAGAAACCCCCTGAACCCTGAAACAGGGCTGGGGGAGGCAGCATTTATTGTCCTGGTTCTTTCCCTGATAACCACAACATTTATCCTAACCCTGAGTGCCACAACATTTATCCACCTAGAATATTGTCCTGCTGGAAAACAGAGTTTAGTTGGATCTGATTATTCCCATCAGAAATGTCAGCTTTGGTGGATTTTGCAGCAGGAACCATCCCAGTGTTATTTAAAACCCCAGCATCAGCTCTGAGCTGAAACAATGAAATGGTTTTGTTTGCTCTTTGATTTTCCCAGTCAATCCCTGTTTTATCTCTAAAATATTAAAAAGAAATTATCTACTAAGAGGGGAATTTCAATTTGGGCTTTTACACACTTGAGGATGAAAACTGCTTGGAATGGTTCGTTCTGCAAAATCGCTGGAGATTTTGATTGTTCATTTTAATTGGGGATGAAAATGACTTTTCAAAGCATCGGAATTTTGTCTGGGAGTGAAATTGATTTTTTGCTGATGGTTCTGTTGAACATCTTCTGAGATGTTCCCCGCTGAGCTCGCCTGGGGTGTTGCAGCCAGGTGGAACAAATGGTGCTCCCTGACTTGGTTTGTGGGATGTTAAAGGGTATTCCGAGGCTGCCTGGAGCTGCTCGTCCCTCCCCACTCTGGTTTTGATTTCTCCCTTCTCCCCAGGTTCAATTTCCAAGATGAAACTCCAACCACCAATTTCGATACCTTCCCTGCTGCCATCCTCACAGTCTTCCAGGTAAAGTCATGCCTCATCCTGGGGCAGTGTTGGAACTGAAATTCCTGAGTATTTCTTTCTTTGGGGAGGGCAGAGAAGTCCCCAAAAACCTGTGGAATTTAGGAAAGCGGAAGCACTTCCTTCTCGTGAGCGATCCATGCAGCACTAAAAATCAAATTAAAAATCAAAGCTGTGGTATTAAGGAAAATGAGAACAAAAGATTTATTGCTAGGGGGAAAAAATACTGATAAACTGAGTATTTCTGTGCTGAATTAAAATCTGTGTGTGCCCAGACTGTGCCACATCCGTGTGTGCCCTTTGTGTTCTCCAGCCCCTGCCCACAGAGTTATAGCTCTGGCAGTTGCAGTGCTTGGATTTAAAAGCTGCATTTTTCAGCTTTTTTTATACTTGTCTTTTTAAAACCAGTAATTTTAAAATTGTTTAAAATAATTTAAAATGGTTTGAAATAATTTAGAATTATTTAAGGTAATTTTAAAGCAGTGATTTCAGGGGTTTCAGCAGAGAGTTGGGGCTGCTGCTCCTGCTCCAGGACCCTCACAGATCCAGCATTTCCAGCCTTGCCCTGCACAGATCCAAACTTCCCCAGATCTCAGCGAGGTTTGGCTGATGTATTTCAGTGTCATGACCTGAAAAGGAGAAAAAAAGGAAGGGAAGGGGTGGTGATGATTTCTGAACTAAGACAGGAAAAGAATCTCAGGGAAAACATGTCCTGTGAGCTCTGCAGCTGCCCAGATGGGAGGCAGGTTCTGTGCTCACCTCACAGGATATTGCCTATCACGGGGGATTAATTTTTGCATAAGATTTTGGTGCTCATCAAAAGAAGGGCTCAGAGACACATCCAGGTACTGGCACAGAGCTGGAACTGGGAGCAGCTCCGGATATGAGCAATGGGAATGTCACTGCTGGTTGGCTTTGGGACTGGAGCTGCCTGTGGAATGCTCAGCTGGAATATTTCCTGTTAGTGCTGATGCCTTAAATGGCTCCCTAGAAACAGAGAGCAGACAGGAATAAAGGAATAACGGAGGGATTGATTGGAAAGGCCTTCAGAGGTCACACTCTGGGCTCCAGAGGCTCCTGCCTCAGTGCATCCCAAAATGGACAATGCCAGCTCCCGAGTTCTTCCCACTTTGATCTCAGCATCAATTGCCCAAGCAGAAGCCAGGCAAGGATGGAATTTGCCCAAGCTTGCCCCCCTCTCCCCAAGATGAAGGTTTGCAGTTGTTGGGCCCAGGAGGGTCTGGGTGTCCTTGGAGAGCGAGCTGGAGAGGCTTTGTTATGTCAGTGTGAGCATGAGAGAACAGCACTGAACGAGCTCCAGGGACCTGCAGAGTTCCACTGGGCAGGGCAGGGCTGGGAACAGAGAAAAGTTAAAACCTGAGGCATCACCCCAGAGCTGTTTCTCCTGTGAGTGAACCTCTCTCTCTCTCTCACCATGCAGATCCTGACGGGGGAGGACTGGAATGCTGTGATGTACCACGGGATTGAGTCTCAGGGCGGTGTCCACTCGGGAATGTTCTCCTCCATCTACTTCATTGTCCTCACCCTCTTTGGTAACTGTATCCTTCCAGGGATGTCCTGGCTGGCACAGTCCTTCCCAGGTTTCCAGAAATTCCCAGTTTTCCCTGAATTCTCACTTTAAAAACCAAATTATTGCCGTGACAGCACTTTGGGGTAAGAGCTGAAGGTAAGCTGTCCAACTTGGTGTCGCTTTTCTTCTGGCGACATAAGAACTTTTAATTCAAAGAAATTTCATTTTAATTGTTATGTTTCACCTTTAAAATGTTCTATTAAGAGTTGATTTAGATTGTGGGAGAAATAATCGAGGATGGGTCAGAGCAGGACCTTGAATATCTTCACAAAGAGTTTGTTTTTAGTCAAGGGAGGATTGAGATGATTTAGTCAGGGTTTGGTGGAGATGAGTAGATGACAGTGGAGATGAGGCTCCATTCTCTTGGTGTCTTTGTGTGGGGCAGCTTAACCAGCTGTGCCATCCCAAATGCCCCAAAATCATCTCGACTCCACATAATTCTTCAAATTTAATTGTGGATCTTGAGTTTCAGGCTCTGGGAGTGTTCGATGTTCCAAGCCTTGGCACACAAAATGTCTGGTTTTTTATTCTGAGCGATGGAAATCTCCTGAGGATAACAAGAATCTGAGAGCTTTCATCCCCCCAAATGTCCCAGGGCGCCTGCTGGGGAAGGGGTGGTGTGTCCCAGAGGTCCAGGGAGGCAGGAACAGAGGGACACCAAGGGGGGATTTGGGAAGGGAGGGAGAATTTTATATATATTTTATATTTTATACACAAACAAGGAAAGCAGCTCCCTGAGGGAGCAGCTGGGTGAGATGAGGAGAGCCAGGGGAGCAGAGGGGCTGTGGTGGCTCTGTCCCTGTCCTGGTGGTGTCCATGCTCTGTGACAGGAGCACCACACACCAGCTCCAGCATCCCTGGTGTGAGGCCACAGCCTCCAGCTGCTCCAGGGGAAGGGTGGGCTGGGCATGGGGCAGAGGTTGTGCCCAGGAGGGTGATGGGGCAGCAATTTGGGCTGCCCGGGGAGGGGTCAAGTCCCTGTCCTGGAGCTGGGTAAGGACAGACTGGGTGTGGCTCAGGGTGACCAGGCAGGGACAGGTCTGGCTTGGAATCGATCTCAAAGGGCTCTTCCAGTCTAGTTAATTCTGTGAGTGTGTGATTGATTGATTGTGTGATTGATTGTGTGATTCTGTGATTGATTCTGTGATTGATTGTGTGCTTGATTGTGTGATTGTGATTGTGTGATTGTTTGTGTGATTGATTCTGTGATTGATTGTGTGATTGTTTCTGTGATTCTGTGAATGTGTGATTGATTCTGTGATTGATTCCATGATTGTGTGATTGTGGGACTGTTTCTGTGATTGTGATTGATTGTGTGATTGTGTGACTGATTCTCTGATTGTGTGATTGATTGTGTGATTGATCCTGTGATTGTGTAATTGATTGTGTGACTGATTCAGTGACTGTGATTGATTCTGTGATTGTGGGACTGATTCTGTGTTGTGATTGATTCTGTGATTCTGTGATTGATTCTGTGATTGCGTGATTGATTGTTTGATTGTGTGATTGATTCTGTGATTGATTCTGTGATTGCGTGATTGATTGTTTGATTGTGTGACTGATTCTGTGATTGCTGGCTGCAGCCACTGAGCTCTGTGGAGCCCAAGGGAGCAGCCCTAAACCAGGAAACCCAGGAGTTGTGGCAGAGACGAGGCAGCCCTGGCTGTTTTGTTTGTTCTTCAAAGTGGGATGAGAACAGCCTAGTGGGATGAGAACAGTCCAGAGTGGGAAGAAAACCCCCAGAGTGGGATGAGGACACCCCAGAGTGGGATGAGAACTCTCCAGAGTGAGGTGAGAATGCTCCAGAGTGGGATGAGAACAGCTGAGAGCACCCCAGAGTGGGATGAGAGCCCCCAGAGTGGGATGAGAACAGTCCAGAGTGGGATGAGAACCCCCAGAGTGGGATGAGAGCTCCCATTGCTGCTGCTTCGCCCGGTAGCTCCTGCGAGGATTTCCCGACCTTCTCGCTGGTTCCAGTCCCAACATTCCTCTTTTCCTGGGAGTCCTGTTTGGACTGGGAGATGCAGGAGAAAGGGAGGGGTGAACTGGGGGGAATCCCGGGGCTGAGGACAGAGTTCCTGCAGAAACAGGCCGCTCCAGCTGGAGCGGAGGTGACAAAACGTGGCATCGATGACATCGGTGCCCATGAGTGGCACAGCAGCGCCCCAGCCCTTGGGCTTGGCTGGAATTCTCTCCCTCAGGATGAGAGGCAGGGACAGGGAAGAGCAGAGCAGCCAGCAGGAGCTGTGCCTGCCACACGAGTGTCTCCATGGGATTTATCCCATTCCCGGAGCCGCGGCAGGGATGCTCAGACATCTCAGAGCAGCCAGCACAGCCCTTCCAGAGACACCAGGCTCTGGAAAACTGGGTCAGCAGAGAGCAGGGAGGGAGGAAGAGCTCTAAATCCTCCGGGCTTGGCGTTTGGAAATGAGATTAAGCTGTAATCAGGCTCGACAGCACAGCTGAGGGAGGGACTTTTCACCTCGGAGCAGCTCGGATCCAGCGTTTTTGAGGAACAGGGAGGTAATTCCCTTCCTCACCTCGAATTCCGAGGGGAATTCTCCCTTTTCCTTCGGTTATCATTAACAAGGAAAGAGCAGGGGATGTTCAAGAGGAGGAACCTACTGCCCCTGCCATGGATTTGGGATTTGGAGAGTGGAAACCTCATCCACATTCTCCCTGAATCTCATCCTGGCAGGTGCAGCTGTTTTGTTTTCTCTCCTGCCGTCCTGCTGCTGAGGTGATCCAGGCCTGGCTTTCCTGGCTTCTTCCAGACCCCTCCAGTGCCTCTTCCATGCCCTTTGTGCTGGTGGCACAGCTTGAGCTCCTTGGAAGCATTTGGGAAGGAAGGAGGATGTGCCAGGTGGGATTCTTGGATTCTCCCCGAATCCTGCACGTTGGGATGAGTTTGCTGCAGGTGGAGTTCTGTGAGCACGGAGAGAGGGAAGGATTAGCTGACAAAGAGTAACAACACTCAGAAAACCTTCTGGAACGTCCTGGAAGGTTTCTTTCACCAACTTCTAAAGTTTTCCAGCTTTAAAGAGAAGCCGTGGCTGCCCCTGGATCCCTGGCAGTGCCCAAGGCCAGGCTGGATGGGGTTTGGAGCAGCCTGGGGTGGTGGGAGGTGTCCCTGCCCATGGTGGAGGTGGAACAAGATGAGCCTTAAGGTCTTTCCAAGCCATTCTGGGATTCTGCAGTACTGGGACTTAATTTCTTAAATTGGACTTTTTGCTTTTATTTTCTCATTCATTTTATTTTCTTATATCAAAGTCTGAGCCCTTTGGGATGCTGAACCTGGGTTCCTCTGCTGGGAGGGTTTGTCACTTTGGGAACTTTGCCATTTGGTGAGGCCACTTTTAAGAGTTTGGGGCCACTGGATCAAACCTTGTTGGAGAGCTGGGATGGGTGATTTGGGATCAGCTGGCAAAACCTGCCCTTTTTAAACCTGAGGGACTCCTTTCTCCTCCCAGAGCTGCTCAAGGCTTGGTGATTATTTCCTGAGGAAGAAAGATGGGATGCTGATGGATTCTGCTGCTTCTCACTGCACTTGGCTCTTTGGGTCCATTTTTAATTCTTTGAATCCATTTGCTTTTTCAAGGGATCACAGCAAGGAAAAGTTTGTTTTTCTCAGTGGGAAGTGCCTCATGTTACATTTCCATTTCCAGAGAGTCTGCGTGGAACCAGAAATGGTTTAATGAAAGTTTTATGATCAAAGTAACAACAGGATTTGGCCCATTTTCCAGGAAATTACACCATGCCTGTGTTCACTGTTATCCACTTAATTGATAAATTGAGGCATCTGTTGAGACCAAAAAAAAGGGAAAAAAAAACTCCAAGAAAAACTGCAGATTTGCCTGAAGAGAAAAGCAGGAACTGCCTGGAGGATGCTGCACTTCCCTGACCCTCGAGGCTGATTCCTGGCTCCAGGCTCATCCAGGTTACTCAGCCTGAGCCAGAGCCTGGAGCTTGGGGGAAATCTGGGAATCCCCCAGCTCTGCAGGAAGGACCGAGGGACCTTTTTTGGGGCAGAAACTCCCGAGTCTGCCAGACTGTGTCTGCTTGGAAATGGATCAAGCCAGGCTGATCTGATAAAAAGGAATTAATTCCATTTCCAGGGGTTGCCTGTGGTACACGAGCCACTTCCAGCCTTGTGTGGGAGGCAGGGCCAGGGAGACAGTTCTATTGCTGAGACATTTATTCCCAGAGGAGGAGGCTTGGAAGTGTTTCCAGCGTGTTGGAAGCACCCCAGAGGAAGAAACTCAAACACCCAGCACAGACCAGGAGCTCAGGGGTGCCCTGAGCCCCCCACCCTCAGAGAAAAGGGGGAATTAATGCCTTTGGAAAGGAAAAATCTGGCTCTTTGTGGGAAGGGAGGATGATTCCAGCACCATTTTTTCCTGTTCTGTATCCGCTGGGATCAAGGTGCTCCCACCCCACTCATTGCTGTCCTGCTGGGATAGGGGAAGGAGCAGGGGATGGACATCACATTCCAAACCTCTCTCTGTCCCAGAGGAATCATCTTCCCATGGGAAAAGACCTCCATGACATGGAGAAATCCTGGATCCTGGCTGGAGAACCCCCAGGGCTCTGCAGGGCTGGGAGTCAGCGAGGATGCAGAAAGATCCAAAGGGATCAATCCAGCTCCTGCTTCCTGCAGGCTCCAGATCCCATGGAGGCTCTGGAGCTGGGAATGTCTGGTGCTGAAGACATTGGGAATGTCTGGGCTGGATTCTGTTTGGTAAAACCCTGGAGAGGGAAAGCAGAGGGGCTTTGAGCTGCTGGTTTGGGCAACCTTTGGTCCCTTGGGAAGTCTCCTGAAGATCCCTGGGTGTGGGACAGGCTCTGGAGCCCCCGAGGCAGGGTGGAGCTGCAGGGACACTGGGAATTCTGTCCGGGAGAGGTGGATCAGTCCTGCTCCACTCCTGGCTCCTCTGCCTGTCAGCAGCCCCCAGGTGCTCCTGCAGACAGCCCTCGGAGGAATGGAAAACCACAGGAAGGGCCCTGAGGCCGTGGGTTCCCAAAAATCTCCCTGCAGGCTGGCAGCACCCTGGGAGCTCAGCCCTCGCTTTTCCTGCCCTCCCAGGAGGGAATTCCTGCCCTCCCAGGAGGGATTTCTGGCTTCCTCCTCTCACCATCCTCACCCCAGTCCTGCCTTTGCCCTTCCACCCCACAGCCCAAGGCAGGGGAATCCAGCAGAAAATTCCAGGATGATTTAGGTTGGAAGGGACCTCAAATCCCATCCAGTGCCACCGCTGCCATGGCAGGGACACCTCCCACTGTCCCAGGCTGCTCCCAGCCCCAATGTCCAGCCTGGCCTTGGGCACTGCCAGGGATCCAGGGGCAGCCACAGCTGCTCTGGGCACCCTGTGCCAGGGCCTGCCCACCCTCCCAGGGAACAATTCCTTCCCAATATCCCATCCATCCCTGCCCTCTGGCACTGGGAAGCCATTCCCTGTGTCCTGTCCCTCCATCCCTTGTCCCCAGTCCCTCTCCAGCTCTCCTGGAGCTCCCTACAAATACCTGGATTCATTTCCTAAACCTCCTGCAGTGCTTTCAGTGGGTTTATGGACCATTCCCAAGTACATTCCCATTTATTTGGAGGAGCAAACAGAGCTTAGGACAGCTCTGGAATGAGTGACTCTGCTGTCCCCGGGGGATGTGCAAGAACCAAACACATTTTCTCCTTGGGAGAGTGGTTTTGCTGTGGTTTTGCTGTGTTTGCTCTCCTTCCCTGTGCAAAGGCAGCTGATTTATGGCTGCTCTGGGGCTGCTTTGCAGCCACGGGGCTGGAATAACAACAATAAAATCGGCCGGAATCATTAAGTGGAAAAATGAAAGTAAAATAGGAATAAATAATTCCAGGCCAGGGCTGTGTCTCAGTGAGCGAATGCAGAGCTCTGTGAGAGGCCCAGGCTGGCATGGGCACTGCCCTGGTGCAGTTTAGGCTTGGCTTAGGGGCTGTTTTATCAGCAGGGCTTGTTAACAGGGCTGGGTGTGCTGCTCTGGCCTAGCTAAACTCTGTGTGGGGATTAGGGTGTCTGGTGTGGCCTCTCTGTCATCCTGACTCCGGTGGGATAAGCCAGGATCATTCCCTCCCAGCAGCAGTGACCTGAGGTTCATTTTTCCATGCACTCCATGCCTTTATACAGCTCCGTGTCTACAAAAATGTGAATTTTGGCTTAAAATGATCAACTTCCTGCAGCTCCACTGGACGTCCTTTTAAACAAGAGGGGAAAATGAGGCTGAAATGTGCATTTTTGGGCCGGAGGGGTGGGAAAGCAGGGGCTGTGGTGTCTCTGGGAGCACCAGGAGCTCCCACAGCAGGGCTGGGGAGGACAAATGTGTGTCCAGTCCCTGCAGAGCCAGCTCTGGGTGGGAAGGCTGAGTTGGGAATGGCCCCAAAGCTTCCAGGGGTCAATCCCTAAAACACCAAGGAGGGGAAAGAGGGGCAGCAGGAGGGGAATAATTGCTGTCTGTGCCACGGGAGGAGTTTTTCCTTAGCTGCTGCTGCAGATACTCTGCTGAATGTCTTCTTGGCCATCGCTGTGGACAACCTGGCCAACGCCCAGGAGCTGACCAAGGTGGGTGGGAGATTCCTGTGTCCATTGGAATTGCCTCTGTTTGGGGCAGAAATGAAACTTTTCCAGCCTCAGGACTGGAACATTTCAACTTTCTCCACGTCTGGATGCTGATTTGGGATTTTTTTTTCTGTGGCTTTTTGGCTGTTTCTGGGCTTTGTGACCTGCAAGAGAAGTTCCCAGAGCTGGGGCTGTGTTGGAGTGCAGCTCCATGGTCCTGTGGCTGTTCCAGAGCTCACCAGTGCTCAGGAATGACTCATTTTTAGGGGGAAAAAAATAAAGAATCGCCAGCTTTGCTTCCAATCCATAAAAAATCTGCTCTCAGGTCCCTCTCCTGCTCTTCCTCTTCTGGCCTTGCACTGACTCAAGCTCTGCCAACCCAATTTTTAGGGATTCCTGAGAACTCTCCTGAATCCATTGGGTTCCCTAAGCTTTAAGAGTTTTCTTTTTTTAATATATTGACAGGTTTTTCTTCCTGTTCACTAATTCAGAATGGGATTTACAATTTCCCCCCAAATTTGCTTCTAAAAATCTCTCTCCTGATCACCCAAAATGTCTCTGGTGGCAGAGAGCAGCTCCTGCTTCATCCTCCTTAAACTGGAGTGCGAAACCACCACGGCTGATGCTTTATTTTCCTAAATATCCTGCAGCAGGAAGTGTTTCCTCATCTCTGTCCACTGCCAGCGATCCCCAAAAAAGCAAGATAAAAATGTGTGCGAGGGATGTGTGAATTTCATAGAAATTTGTGTCAAATTCTTGGGGGATGCACAGAAATTCTGGACTGAAGGGAGGGACCAAAGCAAGAGCTGAGCACCCATAAATGCCCCTCCTGCTGCTCCCCTCTGGAAAAGGCCTTAACTGGGTGAAGATATTAAAGAAAATTCAGTGTTTGTGATGCACATCATGATGGGTGGCACCGAAAATGGGTTTTACCACGTGAGGAATTGATTGAAATGAAGATTTAGAGCTCTAGAAAACAGAAAGGCAATAAAATAAGGGATGTCCTTATGGGCAAGAGCTTTATCTGTCACCCCCATGAAATTTGCTTCTAAAAATCTCTCTCCTGATCACCCAAAATGTCTCTGGTGGCAGAGAGCAGCTCCTGCTTCATCCTCCTTAGACTGGAGTGCAAAACCACCATGGCTGATGCTTTATTTTCTTAAATATCTTAAGATTTCTTAAATATCTATAATATCTTAAATATTATCTTAAATATCATGAAATGGGGGTGAGAGTTTGAGCTGTTCAGAGCTCCAGTGTGAGGTGGAATTTTAAATATCAGGCAAAAAAAAGGAATTAATTTCTGGAGTGACCTGCGATATCTCCTTCTGTGGAAGGAGCTACAGAAATATTATAAATATTCTAAAGCAAATATCTGCTGAGGACTGAGCTTGTCCTGAGTCAGGGCTGACTGCATTCTGCTGCTCCCTCGGGATGTCAAATCCAGCAGAATTCCAGAGGCATCCAAGGGAACAGAACAGAAGCCCCAAACCTGAAAGAGGTTTTAAAACCTGCACCCTTAGGGGCAGAGAGAGGAAAATCAGCATGTTTTAAGGCTGCTGGAGAGCCCTCAAAGGAAGAAATAACTTGAATATCCCTGGGGGATGAAAGGAAAATCTTAAAGGTTTTTTCTTGGGGTCTGATTCTTTTTAAAACCTTGTATTTTGTGCTGGATTGGGATGGGAAGAGTTAATTTTCTCCACGGGAGCTGCCGTGGGATTTGTGTTGGGAGCACTCAGGGATGTTTTGTTATTGCTGAGCAGTGACCCCACAGAGTCCAGGGGGGAAAGCTGACGAGGATTTGGGAGCTGGGACAGCCAAGGGATATTCCAAACACTCTGAGTGACAACATTTGTCTGTCCCAGTCCTGCTCCACCTGAGGGAGCTCTGCTGTCCTGGCAAAAACCTGGGGAAATGTGGAGTTAATTCCTTTCTCTGCTCATCCCCATGGCTTTTTCTCTCCCAGTTAAGCTGAATTTATCCCAATCCGTGGGCACTTTGCTGTTTTCCCACCCCACCAGGGTGACAGGAGAGGTGCTTGGGGCTGATCTGTGGGCTGGGATTAAACCAAACACCCTTGATCTGCAACAAGCTCCCAAAACTTTGAGAAATTTACTGGAAATATCGACTTTGTGTAACTGCCCAGCAGCTCTTTTATTCAGGCCTGGTTATAGACTAGCAAATATTTGCAAAGAAAAAAAAAAAAAGGAGAAACTCATACAGTAACGATTTTTTTAATCAATTTTCCATTTTGTGTTTTATTTTTCCTGCTGAAGGAGAAAAGGAAAACAGTTTCCCAATGAGCCAAGTTGAAGCAATACCACCAAGGGCAGAGCGAGGAGCTGTTTATGCAGATGGTATTCAGGGTGGATAAATCTCTATAATTTCCTCTTCCAAAGCTGCTTTCATTGTTTTTGTCATGGCTCCTTCCAGCATCACCCTGGGAGAGCAGAGGCAGACCTGAGGCGTTCCATAAAGTTTGACAGAGGAGGCTGGGACTGCTCTCAGTTTGGTTTTCCCTGGATTTGTGAGGTGCTGGCATTGCCATCACAGCTCTGTCCTTACCCTGCCGTGACTTGACTTTATTTTGGATAAAAAATTCCAGAGAAGTTGACCCTTGATGACCTCTGAAGGAGAACCAGGCTGGTTTTTTTGGGGATCTCGATGTTTAAGATCCTGTATTTTGAATTTTAGTGGTGCTTTTCATGCTGGGGAGTGAGAGAGGAGCCCCAGTTATGCTCTGGAGGCACAGAGGTTAAAAATCCTGGTGATCCAGGGATCTGCAGGAAGCAGGAACACAACCCTGCTTTGCTCTACAAGCTCCATTTAATCCAGTTCATTTTTAAATTCATTTTGAATTCACTTTGTTTTCTGAGGGCTCAGGGACCTGAGGTGGGTGGGAATATCTGCAGTGGAACTGTTGGGAGCAGGAGCAGTCCCAAACCCATCGTTTTTTGTTGTTGTTTCAGTGCAGTCCCCTTGGCAGGAGGTCAGGGCTGATTTAGGAGCCTGTCCCTGCATTTCAGCAGGATCTTGCCTTTAGAAGGTTTATCACCCACAGCTCTGGGATAAATGGGGGATTGTCCCACCTGGAATTGTCACATTCCTGCTCAGCTCCCTCCCTGCTCCCTCAGAGTCTCCTCCCTGTGCTGAGAGGAGAGGCCAGGAGAGTCAGGACAGCTCCCTAAGGGTAAAAAACCATCTTGAGCAAACCCTTTCTCACCTCATCTTGATGCCTTAAATGGCTCCCTAGAAGCAGAGACCAGGCAGGAATAAAGGAATAAAGGAGGGATTGATTGGAAAGGCCTTCAGAGGTCACACTCTGGGCTCCAGAGGCTCCTGCCTCAGGGCATCCCAAAATGGACAATGACAGCTCCCGAGTTCTTCCCACTTTGATATCAGCATCAATTGCCCAAGCAGAAGCCAGGCAAGGATGGAATTTGCCCAAGCTTGCCCCCCTGTCCCCAAGATGAAGGTTTGCAGTTGTTGGGCCCAGGAGGGTCTGGGTGTCCTTGGAGAGCGAGCTGGAGAGGCTTTGTTATGTCAGTGTGAGCATGAGAGAACAGCACTGAACGAGCTCCAGGGACCTGCAGAGTTACACTGGGCACTGCAGGGCTGGGAACAGAGAAAAGTTCAAACCTAAGGCATCAAACTTGCACCAAACCTGGGGCTCCTTGCAAGAAAATCTGCCCTGAATTAAAACCGCACTGTCCTCACAGCCTCAGGCCCTGGGGAGCTCTGCTTGTTGTGATTCCCTAATTCATTCCCTGATTTATTCCCTGATTGATTCCCCAATTTCTCTCGCTTTTGTGCCCCAGGACGAGGAGGAGATGGAGGAAGCCACCAACCAGAAGCTGGCCCTGCAGAAGGCCAAGGAAGTGGCTGAAGTGAGCCCCATGTCTGCGGCCAACATCTCCATAGCTGCGTAAGCACCCTTTGGTTCCTTGGGAGGAAAATCCCTGCTTTGGGATGTGTGTCCATCCTGCTGGAGCACCCCAGGGCATCTGTGAGCCCTTCTGCACCACCTCTGGCACTCACAGGCCAAACACTTCAGTGCTGAGCACCTAATTAGGAGTTTAATCAAGGATTGCTTTCGGTTGGGTTCTCTTGGTAATGCCTCACCTTTGGATAATTGTATTTTAGAAGGATTTTTGGGTTTTTTTTTTAAGTTGTCCCGGGATGGATTTCACCAGGTGAAGTGTTGGCATCCAGCTCTGGGTTTTTAATGAGGGGTGTGTGCACAGAATCAACTGGTTTTTAATGGTTTTGAGTATTCCAGTGCAAAGGCATCCTTTGAAAGAGCTGAAAAATGTGTTTGGATTCTCTTTCCTTGCTGTTTGGAAGAGCTGGGCTGATAAAATCATGTCTGTGAAGTGGTTTGGGGGTAGGAACATCCACTTGGAATTTTCAGATGTCTGGATGAGGACGAGCACAGGCTCTGTGATACCAAAATCCTTGGAAAGCTTTGCCTTGGGGTCACCTTTTCCTGGTTCCCGGAGGTGCAAAAATGAAGTGTAAGGGGAAATATTTGTCCAGGTGCCTTCGTTTGAAACATCCCTGGAAATATCCAAGTGTTGGATGGGGCTTGGAGCACCCTGGGATGGTGGAAGGTGTCCCTGCAGAGGTTGGGATGGGATTTAAGGTTCCTTCCAACCCAACTCATTCCACCATTCTGTTCTGTGCTACCTTGCAAGGATTTGCTGAAAAGGTTCCTTGAACTCTTCTGGAATTTCAACACCACCACCAAAATTCCTGTCTTTTACTGGGAGCTGCTGATGTTTTCCAGACCCCTTTTACAGGGGAGACCTCCAAGCATTTTAAAAAAAAAAAAAAAAAGACATAACTTGCTCAATTTTATTGGAAAAAAACCCGAACTGCAGCCGGATCCCTGCTTGTTCCTTGGGTGGAAATCTCCTTTTACTGGGAGTTTAATCCACTTTAGCAAAGACAAAAGACCAAGTGGAGCCAGTTTGTACCATGTGAAGGAAAAGAATATTATTAATTTGAATATTTTATTCTTCTTACCATTTTATTTTGTCATTACTGCTGTAATCAGTTCCTATTTATGCTCTGGCTGTTTGATGGTTTTAAATACCATTTTTTCCTTACAATTATTTTCTGGCCAGCC
This sequence comes from Vireo altiloquus, assembly GCA_013396875.1. Taxonomy (NCBI): domain Eukaryota; kingdom Metazoa; phylum Chordata; class Aves; order Passeriformes; family Vireonidae; genus Vireo; species Vireo altiloquus. The sequence continues at coordinate 15,926 of VZRF01006969.1, forward strand.
TTGAAAAGAAGTCAAATGAGGATAATTGCTTTTGCTCTTTGATGAATTTCTTGGTTCTGGTGTTTTAAAATGCAAGATGATGATGGTGCTTATTTGCTTCTGTTTCAATCAAAGCATTTTGCATTTGGGGAAGATTTCTTAGAAATCAGCAGAAAAAAAACCCAACTCACTTCCATGGAGCTGAGGTTGAAATTGCTTAAAATCACCTTTTTCCAGGATTTTTCACCAGGCTTTCGAAAGCGCAGGGAGAGTTTTGTGACAACAAATTCAAAGTGAGGGCAAAATCGTGGATTTTTGCTTGTTTTGCCTCAAATTGAGTCTGCCCTGCCCTGTTTGTGTGCAAATTCTCGTGGTTTCAAACGCCTCCTGAGCCCTGTGGTGTGACGTCTCCCAGGGCCACTCCCAAGGCTNCTGTGGTTTCAAACACCTCCTGAGCCTGGCACCCGAGCTCTGTGGTGTGACATCTCCCAGGGCCACTCCCAAGGCTCAAAGGGCTTTGTTTTGGGGAAAAAAAAGCAGCATTTAGGTGCCAGGGTTGATGCCCAAAGGGATGATGCTCTAGAGGAGCAGGCAAAGGAGGAGTCAGGTGTTTTTGGGAGATGGGAGGAGGGGTCTGCATGGATTGGGATTTAATGAGCCCATGTCCAAGCAGTTTGTTTTATATAAATCCTGGAATAATCTGAGTTGGGAGGGACCTGCAAGGATCAAGTCCAGCTCTCGAGTGAACAACCCACCCAGGGATGAAATCCCCACCCACGGGGAGCTCTGAGGGGGCTTGGCAGCCCTCAAACCTTGGATAGGGAGGTGGTTGGCAGCATTTACCCCTTGGTATCTCTGTCCAGTGCAGCAGGGCTGATGTCAGAACCTCTGGGCACCCAAATCCACCCCAACTCTTCATTTCTCCTGCTCTTCATCCCCACGGTGCTCTGAGGGTGGGGCCAGGACAATGGCAGGTCCTGGCAGATCAGAGCCAGAGCTGGATGTGCCGAGAGGGAATAGTGCTGGGTGTTCTTAAAAATGGGATTTTTGGCATGTGGAAATATCAGCACAAACCAAACCCCTGTAAAACTTGGGTGCAAAGAACTGAGAATCCAACCCTGTAGGATTCAGTGAGCAAGGCCTGCCAAAACTGGGGTTGAGCTCCTGCCAAGGTGGCTCTACCCAATCATTTCATATTTGTATTTTCCCCTAAGGAATGGTTTTTTTTGGTTTGATGGTTTAATGTTGTTTTCCCACCATGTGAAAATGGGTTTCTATAACAACAGCAGGCATCAATGGCATGGCTCAGTGTCCTAAAAGCATCAACATTTTCCCTGCCTGCATCAGTCCAAGCAGGGTGGTGGCAGAGAATATCATGAGTTGGGTTTTCTTCATCACCATGTTCACGTTCCTAGTGTCCTTTGTCACCCACAGAGGTGACAGAGCTGTCCCTGGGCTGGGCCTGGTGAAAAGTCCTGTCTGTAGTGCTGCCTCAGGAGTGAGGAGCTGTTTTATTTTATTTTATTGTAGTTGTTTTTGTCAGTCCTGCTCCCAAGCCCTGAAGATGTCTCCCCCTAAACCTCCTTCCAGCCCTTCCCAAGGTGTTGGATCCTCCACCTCTGGCATTTCCCCCATGCCAGTACAGGGTGAGCTGTGCCTACACTGGTTCTGCTGCCCCAGCCTCCCCTCCTAACCATAAAATTTGCACTTCCAGAGCCTTGGAATTGTCCCCTTGTCCCCCCTCCTCCGTTCTGAGCTCCATTTATTGTGTTGGTCCCTACACATCATTTTTTAAGCGTAAGGAACTTGTTGTTTATCCAGCATTCCAGCCTGCTCAGAGCCTTGGAAGGGAAACCTTCACCTTCTGTCTTGGTGTGACACACAGGTGTCTGCTGAGGAAGGCAGGAGCCTCCCTTGGAAGATGCAAACCCCCTACCCTCCAAATTATTATAATTCTGAAATTAAGGGGCTTTCAGGCAAAGATATGAGGAATAGGAATAACAGTTCTTTACTAAT
>VZRF01006969.1:18215-33052 GCA_013396875.1 Vireo altiloquus
GAGATAGTCCAGAGGGAGGAGGCAGGGAGCACTGCCCCACCTGGTTCCAACAGCTCATGAAGATGGGGATAGAGCACAGACTTTTGGGTACATCTTACACTGTAACCTAGGACACCTTCCCACCTGGAATTGGATGCTGAGGGAGCCAGGAATTGGTTTGTGATTGATGGACACAGGGGATCTCTTCTAATCATGGGCTCATCATTGCTGTGCCGGGAGGGAGCATTTATCTTGCACCTGCCCCACACTCAGCATCCTGCACTGGTTTGGGGCTCCTGCTTCATCCAGCTCCCAGAAATTTCCCTGCCCCAATACCAAAGGGATTCACCTGAGCAGATTCGTCTGTTCCTTTTTCACCTGGTGAACTCCATCCTGAAGGATTTATTTAGTGGCTTCTGAGGATGAAAGGCAAGGCTGGTGTGTTGGTTTGGGGCTCCTGTTTCATCCAGCTCCCAGAATTTTTCTCCTCCACCAAAGGGATTCACCTGAGCAGATTCGTCTGTTCCTTTTTCACCTGGTGAACTCTATCCTGAAGGATTTATTTGGGGTGAAAAGTGAGGGTGGTGCATTGGGTCTGTAGCTGTTTGCAGTGTTTGCCTGGAAACAGGAGCTGTGTTTGATTGGAGCCCGATCGTTTCATTCTTCTTTTTATGTGATTTTTTTTTGTTGTTGTTGTTGTTTGTTTGTTTTCCGGTCAGCATTTTCCTTGCTTTGTTGTTTCTGGAGGTGAGTTCTGGGTTTGTTCAGCCCCTCTGTGTTGTTTGCCCTGCTCAGCCTCTGCACCCGAGGGACTCCACAGAGCGAGAGGTCTTTAGGGCAAACCATTGGCGCAGCTTCCTTGGGGGCACAATGGGACAATTCTGAGGCACTGGAAATCCAAAGCACCCTTTGGTGCCACTGCCAGGGGAAGGAAGAGCCCTCAGGCTCATCCCCATGGGTCACACAAAGACCCCACAGCAAACACGGGGTTTTTCCCTGGTTTTGCCTGACCTGATGCCTGAATTTCTCGTGCTTGGGTTGCTCCTCTGCCTTTCCCATCCCAGCTGGAGCTGCACCAATGGCCTGTACAAAAGGGGCTGCCAGGAGCACACCCTGCCCTGTGTGACTCTCACACAGTCCCCAGCGCCCTCTCCTCACCTTTTCTTGGGAAAAGCCTTAAAACAGCAATTTTTCAGCAATCCTAAATTTGTAGGAGCCTGCCAGGTAGTCAGTCACGCTTTGAGGAACTTTTGGCACTCGGTGATTTACAAGGTTTGGGGGTATTTTTTTAATTCCAGTTGTAGCCATTTGCAAGGAAATCGTTTAATTGTGGGTATGAAGGGTGAGTTTTGGGTGGGAGGAGAATGTGGGTGGGGGATGAAATGTTGTGGGCAGTGGCAGAGACAGCTCCTGGGTGTGCACACCAGACCTGAGCACAGCCGAACTGCCCACTGCGGCTTTCCAAAGTTACTGGTGCTTCCCAGGACGACTTCCCAGCCTCCAGAGACCTCCATCTGTCTCCAGGACTGGTTTCTGCTGGTCCCACCCGGGGTTGTTCACAGCATGGGGTGCTGTAATTGCAGTCCCACGGGGGGACAGCGCCTGGCAGTGTGAGCAGGGCACCAAAGCCACGAGAGAAGCACCTCAGTCCCTTCCCCCCTGACTCCTCTGTCCCTTTTGTACAGGTCTGGGGATGCTGGGGGAGGGAAGGGGGGAACTGCTCTGTTTCTCCAGGTTCTCCATCTCAGAGGTTTTCCATGTTTTCCTCCTGTCTTGGGCACACCGTGGCTGATTTCCACGCCTCTGTTGGGCTGTGGGGACCCAACAGGGCCCAGCAAGAAGCTGCCCGAACACCCAGCCCGTGACCTGTGCTGTGCTGGGGAGGGGCTGTAGATTAGCTGGGGTGTTCTTTTTCTCTTGCTGGCTGTGGTTTCTTCCCTCTCCTCCTGCCCTGGGGTGTGTCAGTGTGTGAGGTTCTGTGATTCCTCCCCTGGGTTTTCCTTGCTGTCACACTCAGAGCTGCCCTCTGGGCTCTGTCCCTCGTTCCTGGTAAGTAGCACCCCGTGAAAATCAACTCCTGCTGTTGTTTTGTGTGGCAATTCACAGCCAGATTTGGCCTCTTGCAACATAAGATTGACTCCAGATCAGAAGGCAAATATCTTCTTTATTTCATGTATATATGTGTATTTCATGCTCCCTCTGACCTGCTGCTTCCTCCAGCTCAGGAGGAGAGCCCGAGAGGAGCTGATTGTACAGCTACAATTGGTTAGCTACAGGGCAAACCTTTAGGATAACAAAGACAACAAATACCATTGAGATAAATTTTCTCAAAACATCCCAGAGGTTTCTCATCCTCTAGCCATGAGAAGGTACATTTCCCTGACTCTCACAGCTCTGGCTGTGGAAGTTTTCCCCAGCCAGAGCTAAAAGCTGAGAATTTCCCCTTTGACTAATTTATCAGAGCCCACAATTCTGCCCTGGAGAAGGAGGCTGGGTCAGCTTTGTGGGCTCACACACTGCAGTCCCAGGCAAAAACAACACATACCTGGGATAATAGTATCAAAAATTCAGTGTGCAGAAGAGATGGCCTTAAAAACACATTTTTTTTCTGTGATATGGCAACTGTTGAATGATTTTGCTGTTTTTTGCAAATGCATTTGTACCTTGGCCAACAGAACTGGGCTCTCGTGTTGTGTTACAGCTTCAAAATTCATTTAAAACACCACAACACCATTTTTAGGTAAATGTGTTATTTCGCTGAGCCCATTTATGGCATCAGTTACAGACTACATAAATCTTTCAACAATTGATTTTAAAATGTTAACAGTGAAGATAAATTATAAACTAAAAATCTTATCTTTTTTACTCCCAATATAAATTGCAAACTATAAGTGAAAATAAATATTACTGGATTTTTACAGTTTTGTGGAATTGCTCTGATAATTATTTTCACTTTGATACACATTTGTTCACCATATTAAGACTCTTGTGCACTTTGAATTCTCGAAATTGTTCTCACCTTTCCAAGTGACCTAAAAATCACATGAAACTTCCAACTATTTCAAAATAGAGGTTCAAAATAGAGGCAAATGCAGCCATGGGAGCAGAGAAGGCAGAGCAGTGCAGGCCTGGTGTGACATTCCCCACGCAGGTGACAAGGACAGAGCGTGGCCTCCATCCTGCTCTGCCCCACACCAGGCAGGGACACACAGGGATGCTCATCCCAGCCTCCCACGGAGGGATCTGCACCAGATTTTAACAATTAAACCCAAAATCTCCACACCTGCTGGGGGCTGGGTGCTGGCTGAGGCCCACCCTGCCTGCCCTGTGCGTTCTCCTCCATCCCAAGTTTTCCCACCTGCTTTGCCAAAGGAATTTCTTGGTTTTGCCTGAGGAATTGATGCAGTGAGGGCCTTGTTCTCTGCAGGTTTTTGCTGACAAAGAGTAAAATAAAAAAAAAGTCCCCAGCTTGAGCAGCCTGGAAACAATCATTTTCCTGGCTGGCAGGCCAGACCTGCCAGCCCCACTCTGCTCCTGCTCCTATTTCATTTGGCACCAGACAAATACAGAAATCCTGAGGCTGAGGTAAAAACCTTCACCTGGCTGCTCAGCAGATTATTTGCTTCAAGCAAAACTTTTATGGTGCCTTCCATAATTTCTCTAATATTCACTCCAGGTTTCTGGCCCTCTGGATTTTGTGTTTCATGCATTGCCTGAGCCAACATTTCTGTTCAAAAAAATCCATTAATTTTAATAAATGTGCGTTTAAGACTCTACTTAAACGATACCCAAAGAATATCAGATTTTAACTGGGCCTTCTGGTTTGCCAGAATTGATTGTTAACAGATATAAACGCTCATGAAAGCAGGAAGCAAAATGCTGCAACTGAAAAGGCAAATCAGGAGGTTTTCGGTCCTGGGGAGGGTTCTTGGAATGCTATAGATTGACAAAAATGATCATTTAGAGCCAGGAAAAAATGAATGCCTCACACCAAGATCTTTTAGGACACTTGGAATCCTGGTTTTCTGTGGATTCCCTGCGTTTTCTGTGCGATTCAGTGATTTCCATATTCAGAACCCCCACACACATAAATGGTGGGGAGGAGATGGAGGAGAACACAGAAAATTCCTTGAGCTGCAAGAAGCTCCTTTCCCCCTGGGTCCTGCCTGCCGAGGCCGTGGCAGAGCTGGGGTTTTAGGCACAGTGACCCATTTTGGGGCAGTCTGAGCCAGGCACATCCCCATCCCTGCCCGAGGAGAGAGGTAGGTGCCTCCAAAGAGCCAGTCTGAGGCAGGGACTGAGGAGCAGCCGCCTGGCACCAGCTGCCGGAGCTCAGGTGGATTTTTGGAGCCCAAAGTCCTCTCTCCAGCCCTCACTCTGTGCTAAAGCATCCTCCTGGTGTTGAGAGCAGGGAATTAGCACCCAGCTCCTCGTGGAAGGGATGATTTGCAGCACAGTCCCTGCGTGGCTGCGCTCCCCGAGGTGACTCGTGCAGGACCTGGCTGTGTGAGTACCGAGGAGCCCCGAGACCCTCATGTGCCTTTCGGGTCCCCTCTTCATTTTGGCCCCATTTTGGTTCCATTTTGGACTCTCTGGTCGTGTCCCCGTTCTCCAGAGGGTGTTGTGTCCATGGCTTCCACAATCCTGGGGCCTGCCTGGTCTCCTCCCCATCTGCATCCGACAGGACACGGCCTGTACGAGTCTCCTCCCGATGTCTGTTCTGGTTTCTCTGCTCGTTTGGTTTGATTTTGGTTTTTTTTTGTTTGTTTGTTTGTTTGTTTTGTTTGCTCTCCCTTTTCTCACTTTTTGTTTTCTTTGTTTGTTTTGTTTTTTTGCATGTGCAGTTTTGTAAAGCAAACTCGAGGTTCTGTATCTCGCAGCTCGTCAGTCTCCAGCGTAAATTCACCGTGAGTTGCTCTCTGTTACGATATTCACTAAATGGATTTCTCATTTAGAGCTCGATAAACCTCCCCCTTCTCCTGGTGCCTTCACTCTCCCTGTGGGTGTTTTTTTTTTCCTCCCAAAGTCATTCCCATCGTTGTGGAAAGCCTCCAGACCGACATCCAGGGAAAGGACTGGAAGGCGTCATTGCCATTTGATGCTTGTGATTTGTGAGCAACTCTGTTGTGTTCCATCCATTGACTGTGGCTTTTCCCTCTCTCCCTCCCTTCATTTTTCTCCCTTAATTCCTTTCCATCATTCCTGCTGAACTGTTCTCCTCTCTTCTCCTGTCTCCCCTCGTTTGATGGTTTGTCCTGTTGTATTTATTTCCGTTCTCTGTGTTTATTCTGTGCTGGGCTGTTGGCTTTGATGTTCCACCAGTGTTTGCACTCCGGGTTCAGTGGGAGAACCAGGAGAGCCCTCTCGGAGGGAAAACTGAAGGAGGACTTCAAAGGGATTCTGGAAATGGGTCAGAGTGAGACTAAATTGGAAAACTCTTGAAAAGCTGGTTCTGTCTTTGCTCTCTGCCCTTCTCAAGCAGGAGCTTAAAGCGACAGATTTTATCAGAATGAGGCACTTGGCAACTCCTCTGGAGCTGGAGTTGAGCAAACACCGTGGAAAACTTCCTCTCCCTCCACGTGCTTCCTCCCAATCCAATCCTGCTGGCTGTGCTGTGAGTCAGGGTGTGCTTTGACACCGAGGCAGGTTGGTAAAAACATCATTAACTGCTGCTGACTAACCCCAAAAACTCCTCATCAGCTCCTCTCCCGCTCCCGTGAGCATCCTTTGGGTTATCCTTTAACTCTGTGACCTTGTCTCTCTTCTTTCATGCTTTTGGAGACTCAAGTAAGTGCAATTCCAGCCTGGGGGTTTGTCCTGGCCCCACAGCAGGGACCAAGGTACTGTGAAGGTTTTCCAGCAGGTTTTCCAGCAGGTTTTCCTTCCTGGTGTTTCCCTGGGTGTTTTGGGGTCCTTGTGCACTGATGGATCTTAGACAAGATTTAAAATGTGTCGATGCTTTACACAAGTTTAACTTCTGTGACCAAGGTTGAGCTGCTGTGGCTGCCAGAAGTAGGTGTGACCTGTCTGTGCCCAGGTCTGAGGGCTCACGGGGGAAAAATAGGGGAATAAATCAGATTAAGGCATCTTCTGGATCATTTCTTCTGATGTATTTCCTGGCTGCTGGGAGTTTGGACAGGCAGAAAGGTGCAGGGAGGGCTCAGCTGCGTTTGGAGTGCTTCCCACCCTGACAGGAGGGAGGGTGGACAAAGGGAGGTGCTGGGAGCTGCCTTCTCCCCAAAACTCCAATTTCCCCCAGCGGAAGTTATCCCAAACTGCTCCAAAGTTTTTTCCCAATTAGGAACAAAGCCTTTAAAAAACAAAAAACACCACAGAATTTATCCCCTTTTCCAAATTTCCTTAGGCAGAGTTGTCTTTTATAAAAGGGTGAAACCAAACTGCAGGTACCAAAACCCTTTTTTGAGGAGGATCTGGCCACGTTTTGAGGCATTTTTCATCGAGTTTTGTTGTTAACTCCTCACCAGAACAGAGACCCTGGAGTTTAACTTCTGTTTCTAGCTAATATTGGGAGAAATATTATGAAAGAATTAAGTTTTGTCTCTGGGAAGCTGCAATATTAAAAAAAAAAAAAAANTTAATGCAATTTATTACCTATAAATTGTAATTTCTAAAACCAAAATCAAATTCAAGAATAATTTTGAAGGATGATTGTCTCAAACCAAGACAATTATTCCCCTCAGAGATAATAACACCTTAAAAACTCTTTCCACCTTGGTTCTGGTGTCCGTGGGAATGCTCAGAGCATCTCCCAAGGGATCTGGGGAAGGAGATGAAGCTCAGAAGGATAAAAAAGGTGCTGAAGCATCCAAGCAGCAATTTCAGGGTCACTGGCAAAGCACATTTAAACTCCAGTGCTGAGTTCAGCTGAGAGAAAATTGTTTTGTCAAATCCCAGAGAGATAAAACATTTGGCTTTGTGCACACCGAGTGAAACTTCCCATTGTGCTTTCCATGTGGAAAATGGCAGCAGGGAGAGTTTATGAACTCTGAGCTCATGAACAGAAAATAGGATTTGAGCAGAAAGGTTTTGTTGCATTTTAACAACAAATCCTCTTTCATCTCAAGCGCAGAATTTCCCACCCACCGTGTAACGTGTGGTTATTTTTAACATGGAATTATCTTTCCAGAGGCAGCTTCCATTCATTATTTACTGGAGCAAAATTTTAAGGATTTCCATGAAGTGGAGCAGCGATTCCGAAGGTTGTGGGAACAAAATCTTGAATCATTAAGGAGCACCCTAAGATTAGAATCTGACTCAAAATACTCTTCCCTTTCCTGAACAAACCGTGCAGTGCTTGCATTTTTAATTTATACCAATATTAGTCATTGACTCATTAATATGAATTTTATTTGATTCTCCAGGAACTGCAGGGTTTTCTTTCTAGCCACAGGCAGGAGTTGTCTGGCGGTGTCTTAATCCAAGGAAAACCAGTGGAGCTGGTACCAGCAGTGGTGTACCCAACATTTCCAGCCTGAAGGGTCTGGGAATGAAGCAGAGCCTTCAAAGAGTTCCAAATATTCCAGAAATAGGGCTGGGGAGTAGAGCAGTGAATTACCAGCAGTGTTTGTAGGATGTCTGCAATCAGGAGTGATTTACAGGGCAATTTTCTTAATGGCTTCAGGAGGATTTTAAGCAGGGTTCAGATAAGGAGCTGGCTTTATGGGTTTGTTTTTGTGTGTGGCATAAACATTTGTTATCACAAAGGCTCTTTCTAATCAGTTTTTTATCACTTTAGACAAGTCCTGCCCTGCTCGTGCTGTGGCTGGGCTGTGCCTGCCCCGATTTGTTCAGAAGTCACTGCCTCAAATGAGGGGAGAAGCAGAGGAATTCATTTTTGCCCCGTTGATGTTTTCCCATCTCCTCTAAAACCTCTCCTCTGTTGCTGCATCTCCTCCCAGGCTGGCAGCTGGGCTGGAGCCCTGCTTCATTTTAAGGGGTGCCATAAATGAGCTCCCGAGCTGTCCTCATGGCCAGAGGACACCAGGAGAGGAGGAGCTGTCCCAAATCCCTGAGCTCAGTGGCTGTGGGGATGCCTTAAATGGCTCCCTAGAAACAGAGAGCAGACAGGAATAAAGGAATAAAGGAGGGATTGATTGGAAAGGCCTTCAGAGGTCACACTCTGGGCTCCAGAGGCTCCTGCCTCAGTGCATCCCAAAATGGACAATGCCAGCTCCCGAGTTCTTCCCACTTTGATATCAGCATCAATTGCCCAAGCAGAAGCCAGGCAAGGATGGAATTTGCCCAAGCTTGCCCCCCTCTCCCCAAGATGAAGGTTTGCAGTTGTTGGGCCCAGGAGGGTCTGGGTGTCCTTGGAGAGCGAGCTGGAGAGGCTTTGTTATGTCAGTGTGAGCATGAGAGAACAGCACTGAACGAGCTCCAGGGAGCTGCAGAGTTACACTGGGCAGGGCAGGGCTGGGAACAGAGAAAAGTTAAATCCTAAGGCATCAATGGGGACTTGGAGAGAGCCAGAGCTGGATCAGCCCAGCTGGACAAGCAGCTGACACTTCCCTCCTGCTGCTGCTGCTCTGGCTCTGGAATTCCCAGCTCTGTCCCATCCTGCTCGGGTGCTTCACCCTCAATCCCACAGCAGCCCCTGTGCCCCACCTCTGGCTCCTGACTGGCATTTGGATGCCAGGATTTGGGATGCTCCTCACTGCTCTGGAGATGGAAATGAACCTGCAGGCGCTGTGTTTTCCCAGCTGGGTTTTTACCATGCTTTGTAAATATCCTGATTTGTCTTTTTTGACTTGTGGGGGGTTTTTTTTGGAGTGTTTTCCCTTTGGGAAGAGGAATGGCTGTGCAGGCATTGCTGCTGCAGCTCCTGCTCTGGGGTTGCTGGTGCCCAGAGCCAGCAGGTGCCTTTGTGCTGGGGATTTTGGCACTCGCCTCCGAGACTGGTGTCAGCATTAAGGATGCAGCTCGTTTCCAGGTGCTGTGAAATTCGAGGCTGGAATGTCAGCACCTGGTTTTTTTTTTCCACAGGGATCTGAGCAGAACAGGCCGAGTGGATTTGTGCAGTGCCTGGTTCCTGTGGGTTCTCAGGGGTCCCTGGCAGCACCCCTCGCTCAGCCCTGAGTGATGGGCAGTGGGAACACCTCAGAAGTCATTTAAAAGCTGATTTATCTTCTGGGTGTAAATGAAACACGAGTGAAAAAGCCCTCCTGAGGTGACCCATCTTGTGTCAGAGCTGGGCTGAGGATCAGCCCTGCATCCCCACCTTCCTCCTCACCACATCCATGATTTAGGGGTTTTTCTTTCCGTCATGGATGGGCTCAGCACAGGCAGTGAGGGGCAGGCTGCGTCCCTGGGAGCTGCCTGATGATTTCCTGGGTGTTTTACTTTGGGGAGTCACTGCAGGGACACTGAGGCTTCGTGTCCCACCCCTGGTGGCTCCTGTCCCGTGGCAGTGGAGCACAGGATGGAACAGAAGGAGTTGGTGGTTGTGCTCCTCCCTGAGCTCTTGGCTTGCAGATGAACTGGAAGTTTCAGCACAAAGACACTTCCCCAGTTAATCTTTAAGGCTGAATATCACTTCAGTGCTGCCCAAAGCACAGGGCAGAGGCCATTCCCCACCCCAGGACTTCCATTGTGGAGTGAGGAATATTCCCTAAGAGCAGAGGTGTTGGTGGCAGCATTCAGGGAGCTCAGCCAGGCACAGAAAATCCCTGAGCTTTCCCTGAGCCTGGCTTTGAAGGGATTTGTAGCCCAGGTGGGTTTAGCAGAGCTAAAACTGGAGCGTGGCAGAGCAGGGCACCAACCCATCCCAGAGGGTGTGCAGGACACCCTGGGCTGCCCATCCCAGGCAGCTCCATCCCTGCTGGCTCTGCAGGGCTCTGCAGAGCTTTTCCTGTGGCATCCCATGGGGAATCCTTGGGCAGGGGGAGGCTTTGCATGTCCCTCATTCCTTCTCAAACCAAGGAAAGCTGTTGAAGAGTGAGAATATTTTCAATTTTTCATCATTTTGAACCAAAAGAAGTGTCAAGTGCCTGCTGTGATGAGGCTTTTCCTCCTTGTGCCAGCTTGGAGGGGACCCTCCTTCAGGAGCAGCCTGTCGTCCCTTGGATGTGGGATTTGTGGTGAGCAGGGCTCTAAGCCACGTCCCCAGGACCTTCTGGTGTTATTTACATTTAAACCCTTGATTTTTATCCCTTATTCTCCTGCCGGGGTGCAAATGGAGGACTCAGCTGCTGGAAAATGAGTCCAGAACTTGGCAACAGGGTGTGAATATTTAATTTTGGTGATCAGCTCTGATTTGGGGATTAAATGAGGTTCCTTCACATCCGCCTGGGTGCTCTCACGAGGGTTTTTAGTGAGTTTTTTCCTCTTTAGCAGCAACCTCAGTAAAGAAGCGATTCCCCAGCAGAGCCCAGTGACACAAAACCCTTCTGACAGCTCCCACTGTGCCACGTGAGCATGGCTGGATGTCACCTCCCCAGGGCCTGTGCACGGTGACAGAGCCAGACAGTCCCAATCAGCACCAAAACACGCAAAAGCTGCTTTTTTCCACTGCCAGGGGAGCCCAGAAAATGTGTAAGGAAATTGTGTTTGCCTCCCATGTGGGCTCAGCTCGCTCTGGCTGCAGAGCTCAGGCTGAGCTGTGGGGAATGGAGATGTCAGAGAAGGCTGGGAGGAGGAAAATGCCTTTCCTGGTTTTGCTAGGAAAAGTTTAATTAAGGAAAAAAATGGGTGCTGAGCCTTTGTGAGGTTAAATCCAGAGTTTCACCCTGGCAGCCAGTGAAAAAGTAGAATTTTGACTTGATATCTTTAGGAGGAAAAGAAAAAGTGTTCCCTTCACGCCCTGCTTGGGTCTGTGGTCACTTTGAACGCGGTGGTTGGGACCAAGTGCTGTGCTGAAAAATCAAACTCAGGGAATGCCAGAGGAGGTGACAGAGATGAGCAGGTGTCTCCAGGTGTTCCCATATCAGCTTCCTCTAGGGATACAGAGGTGGGGAAGGGTCTGGAGGGGCCACGAGGAGCAGCTGAGGGCACTGGGATTGTTCAGCTGGGGCAGACTGAGGGCAGAGCTCCCCGGGGGCTGCAGCTCCTCCCGAGGGGCAGCTCTGATCTCTGCTCCCTGGGACAGGGACAGCACCCAGGGAACGGCTGGAGCTGGGCCAGGGCAGGCTCAGGCTGAGCTCAGGGAAAGATTCTTCCCCCAGAGGGTGCTGGGCACTGCCCAGGCTCCCCAGGGAATGGGCACGGCCCCGAGGCTGCCAGAGCTCCAGGAGCATTTGGGCAGCGCTGCCAGGGATGGACAGGGTGGGGTTGTTGGGGGGTCTGGGCAGGGCCAGGGGTGGGACTGGATGATCCTGTGGGTCCCTTCCAGCTCAGGATATTTTATGGATCTATGTGTGACTCTCCCCATCTCTGAGCTCTTTTCCTGGTGCACAGGACACTTTTCCTCTCTTGTACTTTTCCATTCTCCAGTGATGTGTGGGCTGCTGGTCCATGCTCCCCTGGAAGGATGCTGTGGATTTAGAACAGTTCTAGACCTGTTCCATGAGCCAAGAGGGCAACACAGCTGGAAAACAACCCCTGGGGCTGGCTGGAAGGGGAAGGGGCTGGTGGCAGGCTCGGATCCTCAAGGACAGGTTTCATTTTCCCTGCTCCTCCTGCTGATCTAACTTCTCTCGCTCACCGCTAATTTCCTCATCCAGATGTTTCCAGGTGGGGAGAAAAGCGCTGCTAATTTTGGGAAGCTTTGTGGGCTGTTCCAAAGCTCTGGCTGGGGTGTGTGATTTCTGTGTGCTGACGTTTTAATCCTTCAGACTATTCCCGAGGCTTCCACATTTCCGAAACGCAGAATAACTCCTTTCCAGAGGGCCGGTCCCATAGTGTGTGGGCAAACTAACACGGATGATCCCGCTGGCTTTCCCTGCTCATGTTCTCTCTCCATCCCTGTTACTCCTTTGGTTCAACCCTCTAATTCCCCACCTCGGCTGAAAATTCCCTCTTTTTTTTTGATATTATTTTGGTTGGTGTTTAGGGAACCGCCGCGAATTCGAGGTGCTGACTTTTCCCGTTTCTCCCGCCCTTAGCAAGCAGCAGAATTCCTCCAAATCCAAGTCGGTTTGGGAGCAGAGGACGAGCCAGATCCGGATGCACAACTTCCGAGCCAGCTGCGAGGCCTTGTACAACGAGCTGGACCCCGAGGAGCGCGTCCGCTACGCCACCACCCTGCACATCCGACCCGACATGAAAACCCACCTGGACCGGCCGCTGGTCGTGGAGCCCCGCGGAGAAGGCAGGAACAACATCACCAAGCTGAGCCCCGTGGATGTCCAGGAGGTGGTGGAGCACCCCAAAGTCACCTCCTCGGACGGGGCGGAAGCGCCGCGGAAGCACCACCGGCACCGGGAGAAGGAGAGGGCTGGAGAGCAGGAGAAGGGCGATGTGACCAAGGAGGAGGGTGGTGAGAGCGGGGCTGGCAACAAGGAGGAGAGGCACAGGCAGCACCGCAGCCGCAGCAAGGAGGTGGAAGGAGGCAGCAAGGAAGGGAAAAGCGAGCGGAGCAGGGGGCAGGAAGGGGGGAAGAGGCACCACCGGCGAGGCTCGGTGGAGGAAGGGGCCGAGAAGGAGCACCGCAGGCACCGCAGCCACCGGCACTCGTCCGACCGGCCGGGCAAGGAGGGCAACGGCACTGCCAACGGTGCCCGCGGCGAGCGGCGCTCCCGGCACCGCGGCGGCTCCCGCTCCGGAAACAGGGATGGGGAGCCTGGAGCCAAGGGGGACAGCGGAGAGGAGCCCCACCGGAGACACCGGCTCAGGAACAGGGCACTGTCCACCTACGAGTCCGTGGAGAAGGATGGTGGTGAGAAGGAGGGTGAGGCTGGAGAGAAGGAGCACCGAAATCACCAGCCCAAGTGAGTGAATGGAGAGATGGAGGGATGAAGAGATGGAGGGATGGAGGGATGGAGGGATGGATGGAGGGATGGATGAGAGATGGATGGATGGATGGATGGATAATGGATGGATGATGGATGGATGAGGGATGGATGATGGATGGATGATGGATGGATGAGGGATGGATGATGGATGGATGATGGATGGATGAGGGATGGATGATGGATGGATGATGGATGGATGAGGGATGGATGATGGATGGATGATGGATGGATGAGGGATGGATGATGGATGGATGATGGATGGATGAGGGATGGATGATGGATGGATGATGGATGGATGAGGGATGGATGATGGATGGATGATGGATGGATGAGGGATGGATGATGGATGGATGATGGATGGATGAGGGATGGATGATGGATGGATGATGGATGGATGAGGGATGGATGATGGATGGATGATGGATGGATGAGGGATGGATGATGGATGGATGATGGATGGATGAGGGATGGATGATGGATGGATGATGGATGGATGAGGGATGGATGATGGATGGATGATGGATGGATGAGGGATGGATGATGGATGGATGATGGATGGATGAGGGATGGATGATGGATGGATGATGGATGGATGAGGGATGGATGATGGATGGATGATGGATGGATGAGGGATGGATGATGGATGGATGATGGATGGATGAGGGATGGATGATGGATGGATGATGGATGGATGAGGGATGGATGATGGATGGATGATGGATGGATGGAGGGATGGATGGATGGATATATGGATGGATGGAGGGAAGGATTGATGGAGTGAGGGAGGAATGGATGGAGGGATGGATAGAGGGATGGATAGAGGGATGGAAGGACAGTCACTTCGGGGGTCACAAAGCACCAGAGGTGTTCCAGGAAATCCCTCGTCCCCCTCCCTGTGGCATTCCCTGCTGTCCCTGCCCCCACACCACCTCCCACCTCAACCTGCAGCTCTGTTTTGCCTCAATCAGCAATGAGAGGCTCCCAAAGATGATTTTGGTTCATAAACCAGCTCAGGTTTAAGGCAGGAAATCTCCTTGCTGTAAACACCAAGTGGAGCAGAGAATTTCCCAGCTTCTGAAGGAAGCTCCTGAGGGACATCTTTTTAAATTTCAGCCAGCCTTGCTTACAGCCCTTTGATTTTCATTTTTCATGGGGAGCCTTCAGCTGCACCACCAGTTGTTCCAGCACGTGGCCTCTTCCATTAACAACAGCGATGGCCCCCATTTGCTTTAATTCTTACGTAAGTCAAGTGAGAAAAACAGCCCTGGTGAAGCATTTGGAGTAGTTAATAAAGAAGGATAGATTGCCTTTTCAGCTTTATTAGTCTGATGGAAAAGAAATTGCACTGGGATTCTTTAGAATAGAGTTCATGTCACCGTGGAGAGCTGTGAGTGGCACTGAGATAATAATTTTCCTGTCTAAATTATCTTCCTTTCAGCTGAATTTCCAAACACTCTGCCTGCTGCTCAGCGTGCTCATGTGCACGGGCTCGCTTTCCTCCTCGCTGGAGCAGAGCTGCTGCTGCTGCAGAGGCGAGCAGGAGCCGTTTAGCTGCTGACAGCCAGGTTCCAGAGAGCTTCAGGCTGGAAAAGAGAATCCCCACATTCAAATAAGGCTTCGGGAGAGCGTTAGGGAGCAGAGTGTCAGGATTCATCCAGCAGCTGATCCGGGGGGTGGCTTGTGGCACTGCTGTGTGCAAGTGCCACATGGTCCTGGCTTGGGAGCGTCACCAGAGTGACCCCAGGGATGGTCAGTGACCCCAGGGATGGTCAGTGACCCAAGGGTTGCTCAGTGACCCAAGGGATGGTCAGTGACCCAAGGGATGGTCAGTGACCCAAGGGTTGCTCAGTGACCCAAGGGATGGTCAGTGACCCCAGGGATGGTCAGTGACCCCAGAGATGATCAGTGACCCCAGAGATGGTCAGTGACCCCAGGGATGGTCAGTGACCC
>VZRF01006969.1:43186-53420 GCA_013396875.1 Vireo altiloquus
TTGCGAAATTCCTTCCTGTTCGTGGTTTCTTTTACAGTCTTGGATTTTATTTTAACTAACTACACGACTTAATATAAACGTATAAACGATATTTGGGCATGAATTAATATTTCATTTATGACACCCGCAGCATCCGGCGCCTGTTCCACTACATCGTCAACCTGCGCTACTTCGAGATGGTGATCCTCATCGTCATCGCCCTCAGCAGCATCGCCCTGGCTGCAGAGGACCCTGTGCAAGCCGAGTCTCCCAGGAATGACGTGAGTGCCACCCAAAATTCCCAGAATTCAGGTGCTTTCCTGCCCCCAAAATTGCCAGAATTCAGTTGCTTTCCTGCTCCCAAAATTCCCAGAATTCAGGTGCTTTCCTGCTCCCAAAATTCCCACAATTCGGGTGCTTTCCTGCTCCCAAAATTGCCAGAATTCAGGTGCTTTCCTGCTCCCAAAATTCCCAGAATTCAGTTGCTTTCCCTCTCCCATTCCCATCCCCACAGGGCAGCACATCCTGCTGGCAGTGCTGGGTTAGAGCTGTCTTTGATCACACCCAGATTATCT
This sequence comes from Vireo altiloquus, assembly GCA_013396875.1. Lineage (NCBI taxonomy): Eukaryota > Metazoa > Chordata > Aves > Passeriformes > Vireonidae > Vireo > Vireo altiloquus. Next base: position 43,741 of record VZRF01006969.1, read on the forward strand.
TTGTTTCTCTGTGGTACTGACTCCTTGGTGGATCATAGAGAGATCCCAGCAAAAAGCTGGAGAAAGCAATTTCCTTTATTTTTAACTTGTTTCGAATGTAACACTTAGTCCATTTCTGAAAGGGAACTTCTGTAGGTTCCCAGGAGAGGAATGTAAATAATGGAAGATGTTTTGGTAGGGTGCTCTCTTTGAGCAATGAAAGAGTTTTGTCTTTGTTTGTTTTCATATTTGTGAGACTGTGCTGGACACACACAGACACAATCTGTGAAGAGACACCTTCAACTAACATGGCTGGAGGGAGAAAAAGTTTATTCTCTGTTCTTGATGTAAATAAAGCCTTCTGAGAAAAAATTCTATCAAGATGGAGTCATTTTGTGGACAAGCCCTAGCTGTTAGGCCTCATCTTTGCCACATTTCACTGTCAAAATGCTCTCAGTTCCTGTCCCTTCCTGCTGCCTCAACCACACCTTGAGAACTTGGGAATTGTGTGGCTGAGGTGGCTTTGGTGGAGGAGCTGCAGAGCTGCCAGCCCATCCCACCGTGGGAAAGGCTGCTGGATAACCTCTCCAGGAAAGGATGTTCAGACCTTTGATTTTGAAATACTCCTTTTGCCTTGTTAAACCTGCCAGAAGTGCACTGGAGCCAGCCTTGGCTGGGCTCTGGCCAGGACTGGGGAAATGCTGCTTTAAATCAGAGGATTCAGGTTTGTGCCTAAATTTTCTGAAAACTTTCCCACCAGATGATTTTTGTCTCTACCAAACAGCCCCATTGCTAGATGAGATATTTAACCTTGCTCCTGTGCAGGTTATTTCAGTGTGTGGCCCTCCCTAACACACATTTCCCTCTCCCATTTAGGCTCTGAAATACCTGGATTATATATTCACAGGAGTCTTCACCTTTGAGATGGTGATCAAGGTAAGAAGTTTTCCAAGGGAGCCAACCTTCTCTTCCAGATGTATTTGTGAGAAGCTGGAGAAAGGGTGGAGCAGGACAGAGGTGGGAAGTATGGAGAGCTTGGAGTTGGGAACAGCTCTCAGAATCAGATGCTGCAGCTCTCCTGGTTTGCTTAATCTCATATTTTATGGAGGAAAGTCAGGATGTCTTTAGGAGCTGTGTAAGAGGATAAGGATTGGGAAAACACAGGAGCTGCCAGACCTTGCCAAGACACTCCTGATTCTTTCCCTTTGGCACTGAGCAGGAATATCAATAACAGCTGATTCTTGATCTGTCACCTTTCAGAAAGCTGAGAATTTATCTTTTTACTCAGCAGGGTGACAAGTTTTGCCAGGACTGTGGGGCTGTAACTTCCCAGAGAGCACAATTCCATAAAGCCAGGACTGAGTGTTGGGATAAGGCAGGTGTTGGGTTTTCCAGGCAGGGCAAGATGCAAAAGAGATGCAGAATAAAACCAGGATGAAATGCCCTTGTGTGGAAGGAATCCCAGGGAGCAGAGAGGACTCTTATTTCCACAGCTTTTGGTTAAGGTTGATCGATTTGAGCTCCATTTTTGGGAGAGTTTTCCTGCCCATTCCAGAGGAACAGCTTGGCTGAGGATCTTGGTAGTTTTAATTTGATCCAGAACCTTCTCCTGCCCCTCTGCAGGGTGGATTTGGTCTGTGTTTGATTAAAACTCTTCTCTCCTGCCCCTCAGCAGGGTGGATTTGGGCCGTGTTTGATTAAAACTCTTCCTTCTCCTGGGTTTTCTCTGCAGATGATCGACTTGGGGCTGCTGCTCCACCCTGGCTCCTACTTCCGCGACCTGTGGAACATTCTGGACTTCATTGTGGTCAGTGGGGCCTTGGTGGCTTTTGCCTTCTCGTAAGTTCCTTTTCCTTCTCCTCCCAAATTCCAGGGGATGAGTGACAGAGGGGCAGGGCCCTGGCACAGGGGGTGTGTGATGTTGGTGGCTCCCATTTCTCAGCAAAGTGTTCCCTTCCTGCCCTTTTTCCTCTCATAGCTGGGGGAGGAGGAGGAGGAGAAAAGAATAAACCCAACCAAACTTGTGTCGTGGAACCTCTTGAGAATCCTCCCGGCTTTAGGCTGAGTCCTCTCACTGCTCATTCAAACACAAAGCCAGGATTTTTGTGACTCTTTGGCCAAGTTCTTTCCAGGAACTCGCTGTAACTCTTTGTGGCAGTGCAGTGTCTCCGGGCAGTGCTGGTAGGAACTGTGACAAAACAACTCAAGGAATCAACTGAGAACTCTTGGCAAACCCTCATTTCCAGAGCTGTGGATATTTCTGGTTCACAAACCTCTGCTCTTTCTCGCCTCTTCTCTCCTCTCTCATTCAGGAAGTTGTATTTCCGCTTTTATTTCTCCCTCCCTCAAACCCAGCTCTGTATTTATGACTTTAAATAACACCTTCTCCTTGAATATCACTGAGGCTTTTGAGCGACAAACACGGAGAAATTACCGTTTAAAAATTAAAATCAGCCTCTCGTTCGAGCCTTTTTTTTCTTTATTATCTTGGAAACAACCACGGGAAGAGCAAAGCAGCTTCTTCCAACCTCGGAGAGCCGAGCTGGAGAGAATGGGAAGAGATTTCCCGCAGGTTCTGAGGCAATTCACGGGAATTGTTTGCAGATGCTTTGCCCAGGAACAATGAATGACCTGGAAACAGGAGCCGAGCACTTTAATTCTTCTGCTGAATTAGCCCCGAGCAATTCCGGGAGTGCTCAGCAGCCCCCGAGCCCGACTCACCTGTTTGTCGACACGATGATTAGAGGAGAGGAAATTGTTTAATTTGCTAATGGGAATTAGCAGCGTTTCGCTCGCTAATGAGGAAAGCGCTCACCTCTGTCAGGGAGCGTGGCTGGGCTGCTTTAAATTGGCAGCAATTTTTGGAGCAGAGACAAATCGCTGCTCCTCCCTCAGCTCTGCACAAAAAAACCAACAAAAAACCAAAAACCCAAAAAAAAAACCCCAAAAAATTTGCACGAAATGTTGCCTTTCTGGTGAAATATTCCTCAGGAATTTTTAATTTTCAAATTAAAAATTCAGGGGTTCAGGCAGGGAGATTTGTGTTTTAGATCTGCTTTTCGCTGAATACAAATAAACCCTCCAAGCTGAATCGACCAAAAAGTGGATGGATAGGGTTGATGTTTTAGGTGGGATTTTTGGGGATATTGAAATCTGGGCTGTGCCTGATCCTTCACCAAATTATTCAGTTCTTGGAGAAAATCGTACCCAACATAATTTTGTCCAATTTTCCACTCTTGAAACATTTTGTCCCTCATTAAAAATCATTTTTTTGGAGGAGCTCAGTGCTCTGTCATAAGCAAAATTGCCTTGGTGAATGTCCTGCTGACCTTCAACTCAACATCCAGAACCGAGCTGCTTTTTAAGCTTGACTAGACATGTGTGGGGTTTTATTTCCCTGTGCATGAAAAATATCCATGGAACATCTCTCAGAACTAGATTGACTCAATCCAGACTGAGTTAAGCAAAAATTTAACTTAAAAAAACCCCATTTAGCAACATCAGAATTTAACAAAGCTCCTCTGAATTGAAGAGGGGTGGAGAAGTAAAATAATCACAAAAACCAACATGACCCAAAGTCTGGAGTTCTGTGAGAATTTCCCTTTTCCATCAGGAATTCAGACTTCCAGGGGGCATTTTGGGAGCCCTTCAGAGCAGCTCCCTGTGCTGTGAGAACAAACCTCAGGCTCTGCCTTTAGAACATCTTCTCTTTGAACATGATTTTCTTTTGAAGGAGATTTTCCTTGCTCGAGTTACGGATTAAAATGAATAATTTTTAATCTTTCTGAGCCTTTTCCTGCTCAGGTTTTCTTCTCTTGCTCACGTTGGGCCATGAATATCTAACAGCACCTCATCAGCCTCTAAATAAATTCCTTCTACATCCCCTGCCTGTGCTTTGGAGCCCCAAGCTGCTTTTAATTTCCACCGTGAGTGAGTTTTGAGCAGGGTTTTACAGCCAGGACTGCATAAACCCAGCCTAGTTGCTGTCTCCCAGATTAAAGTCAGACAAAGCTCGTTTGTAAGGGAAAATCTGAATTTCTTCTGTGATTTTTCTGCTTTCTCTAAGCCCTGCTCCAGCCCCAAAGCTGGGAAATAAATCACTCCTAGGAAATGAATTCTCCCTGTGCCAGTTCTGAGTCCTAACAGGGCACATGGTCCTGACTTAGGCCCAGCTCCTGGTTTGGTTAAACCAGAGGCACACACGGAGTCGGCTGAACGTCAATAATTCCCAAAAAAAGGAGATTTTGGGAGACTCTTTGTTGTTTGGTCAGCTGGATTTTTTCCAGCAAATTCCACAGCCCCTCCTCAGTGGCACTAAAAATGGGATTGAATTTGTGTCTCAGTTTGAGGCAAATTTAGAGGAGAGTATTTTTTGGTAGAAAGAAGGTTGTAGTTTTTTTTTTTTAATTAGGTTTGGGGGAAAAAATCTGGTTTTTTTGGAGGAAAGTGAAGAAGGAAAAAAATTATTTAATTAATCCACAAAAAAAAAAAAGAATAATAATGTTAAATAATAAAATTTTTTGTTGTGGAGAGAAATTTAGAAGAGTTTAGAGGTTTTTTGTGGGTGTGGGTTTTTTTTTTTGTGGTTGGGTTGATGTGGGGAGAATTTTTTTTAGGTTGGTGGAAGGTTTTTAGTGAGATTTTGATGTTTTGAGTAAGTTTAGAAGAGAAGAAGAAGAAATTAAAGTTTTAGGAAAATTTTGGGTTTTTTTTTTAAAAAACTGAGTTGAGAGTTGGTTGGAAATTAAGGAAGGGTGAGGAATATACTTTTTGGTACTATGCTTTTGTTATAGTAGTTATTATATTTAATAGTAGAAGAACAATAGAGAGGAGTAGTGATTTCAAAGAACAGAATTGTTTTGGAGAAGTTTTTTTGGTTAGTTTTGGTTTCATTTTTTTTTTGGGTTTAGTTTAAGGGCACAGAAAGGTACAAAATTTATTTTTTGGGCATAGAGTAGGAATACATCATAAAGTTCCACTAAGACAACCTGGCTGTCACCACTTTGCCACGTGCAAGGTGGGATTTAATTTGTGTTCAATTAATTGATTAATTCATTTAATTCATTGGCCTCCTCACTGTCCACTGAGGGTGATGTGAACCAACTTCTTGCTGAATTATCCCTAAAAACCTGGGAATAAGAGAGCTCCCATCTGGAATATTGCAGAATGTTAATTTAAGCACTTGAGATGTTATCAGTCGCTGCTACAGGGTTGATTAAACCCAACTCTCAAAGCAGCTCTGGGTTTTCTTTCTGCCTGCAGCTCTTGAGGAGCAGCTCTGTGTGGGTAGGGAAAAAAAAAATCCAAAAAAATAAATTGAAAACAGCAAAAAAAAAAATTTAAAACAACTCCCCCGGAGTGATGCTGGGAACGATAATAATGTGGTGGTGATAATAATAAACGAACGCCTTCCGTTTAGCAGAGCATTTCAAAGAGAAATCTTGTTCTTTTTCTGGAGATAAACACACCACAAACACCCAGACACGTTTTGAGTCCTCGGGGAAATGGAAGCAAACAAAAAACCCATGGAAACTTGTCCCCAAAATCTCGCAAAACGTTCGTGGGAGGAGCAGCTGATGATGAGGAGCAGCAAAGATTCGGCCTGGAAAACTTTGGAACAGAGGAAAGGTGGCTGAGAGGCTCAGAATTTCAGGATGCTCCTGGAAAAAAAAAAGCAAAATAGTTGAGGTTATCCCTCCCAGAGAGGGAGAGAAGAGAGACTTGGAGGTGTTTTCCCAGTGGATCCAGCAGGGAATGTGGGAGTTCAGACAAGCCTTCCCTGCTGGTTTATCCTGCTGAGTTGGTGGGAGTGGGCCAGGGGCTGGGGGAGGTCTCTCTGATGTTTCTGTTTGTCATTGACTCTGCTCTTTCTTTGTCTTCTCCTTGCTGGAATCTCTCTCTAGGAGTTTCATGGGGTAATATGTTCTTCCTGTCTCTTGCTGCTCTGTTTTTTGCCTGTCCAACCTGTGTCCCACACACTCTGCCGCCGTGGAAACAACCCAGCCATGCTCCACCCATCCCATCCACTCCTCCCTCCCTTTATTCTCATTACACACTGAATATTTTCCCCTGACAATCCTCATCCATCCTGATTTTCCTTCAGCAGAGATAGGAACAGAGGAAAATTCGAAGCCAGGGAGTCAAAAAACGCTCGGGGGTGTGTCTGTACCAAAAATACTCCAGGGGTTGGCACTGGTGGGTGAGTTACAATCCGTGAATAACAAGGTTTAAAGGAGCAGTTTTAGTCTCTTTTAGAGGATTTCGCCTCTCCACAGCCAAGCTGGAAGCTCCAGGACTAATTTAGTGCAGTGTGGGCAATGGGACTCAGCTTGGATCTGGGCTCTGATTTTGGGGGGGAAAGTCTTTGGTGTGAAAACAGAGCTCAGGGAGCTTTGTGCAGGGGGATTTGGGAAGAAGGAGGTTCCAAAAATCCTATTTAACCCCCTTCAAGTGGCAGTTCTGCTGCCCCTGCAGGGGCAGGATGGGAAGCAGAGCTGTGTCCTCTGTGCCCACATTCCAGGAGCTCCAGGGGGATCCTCCACAGGGGGGAAAAGGATGCCAAGGAAAGCCTTTGATGTGGTCCAGGAAATTTGGCACTGGATTCTTTCTTCTCTCTAGGAAAGCAGAGCATTTAGGGCAGGAATGAGGTGCCTTTGTGCTTGGGCAGAGTGGGGTGACCTCATTCCCTCTTCCAGGGTGGAATTCACTCTGCCAGGAGGATTCCAGGCAATCTCAGGCTCCACCTTACCCCGAATTTTTGATGCCCTGGCTCTGCGAGGTCCCTGTCACCTTCAATCAGAGCTGCTGGCAGCACCAACAGCAACAAGCTTTCCATTTGAAAGAACCACTGAATTTTTAAAGGCTCCTTTATTTATTAAAGGGAGAAAAGGCTCTGCGAAGCTCTTTTAAAATATTCTTAATGCTTGAAATAGGCAGCAAACTGACACAGAAAACAACAGCAAAACAGCGCTGGCCTAATGCACTCAAAACTGATCTAGTTCAATTTTTTTTTTGTGGTATTCTCTTTTTTTCTTGTTTGTTTGTTTGTTGTTTTTTTTTTTTTGGTTGGTTGGGTTTTTTTGGGCTTTTTTTTTTTTGTTTTTTGCTGTCTGCCTTTATCCTGTGCTCCTCTATAGCTCCAATTCAGGATTCAGCTCTCCTGAAGGTTGCATTTGTTATTCTGCAGTCAATTAAAATCTCATCCCTCTGCAGCAATTTCTTTTTGTTGTGAGGAATATCCAGGTCAGATGTGTGCTTGGATACACCTTTTGACCAAATCCCACTTCCATCTGGACCTTTTATTTTCTGACACTTCTGGTTTTGCATGAAAGCAGCAAAAAAACCCCAATATTGGCAGAGAGGGTTCTTAAAAACACCCAAACCCAACCCTTAGGGTTTTATTTGACAGGCAGAGGATCCTTTTAATTAAAATGCAATTTGCATCACTCTGGGTCAGAGTACCAGGAAAAGCTTTTCCTATAGCAGGGACCTTACTGTGACAAGAAATGGGAATTTTTTTTTTTTCCTCTATGGCTCAGAGCATAAATCCCATTAAGATTTAATTGGCTCACGCTCTTTTATTTGCTTAAGTGCCTGAATGGAAAAAAAAATCAGTCAGCCCTTCTTAGTGTCCTCTGCTGAGGCAGAAGGAATTCTGTGTGACTGGAGCTGTCTGCCCTCTGTGTGCTCATCCCATTCCAGGGAAAAGCAGGAGCAAGGATTCACCCTGCCCCACGTCCCTGTAACCTTCCTGGAAGTATTAAATCCACAGGAATTCAATCCACAGGAATTAAATCCGCAGGAATTCTTGCTTCAGGCACGGAGCCCTCCCTGGGAGAGCAGAGCAGGGAAAGGTCTCTGCTCTCGTTTGCACGAGGCCTCATTAGCGCAGCTGTTAATTGGCACAGGTCTGCAGGAATCAGGAGCAGGCAGCGTGTGGGAGCATTGCAGGGTTCTGAGGGAGCCCAGGAGAGCTGAGCTGAGCTTTGCTGGGCTGGGAGTGCTGATTGCACAGCAGCAGCGTGGCTGGTGGAGAAGGGAGCAGTGTCACTGCAGAGCCCTGGGGAGGGGAAAGAACATGGCAAGGAGTTCATCAGGTGAAGAGAAGCCATTTATTAAGAAAACCTTGCCTTCTTATAACCAGGATTGCTACAGCAGGACACAGGGATTGGTTCTTGGGTGAACTTCTCTTTAGCATCTTTGGTTAGTTACAACACCACCCCAGAACAGGGAGTTAGAATAACAAAGCCTAAAAAGCGCTGCCTGTGAAATAGAGTTTATAAAAGCACTCAAGCTATTTTACACAAACTTCTGCTGGTTCCCAGCTCCGTCTGTGAGGAAGTAACTACTTCTCACAGACAGGGCTGTGAGCTGAAAACTTCCCTCTGAGTCCTTGTCAGTGCCCACAGAGCAGAGCTCTTGGTGTCCCCATGTCCCACCCCCCTCTCCTGTCCTGCTGCCCCAGCCCTGTGCCCCTGCAGCCTCTCACCCTCACTCCTGTTGTAATTCACAGCCAGGTTCCGTTTCTGGCCAGTGCAGCAAAAGAAAGACTCCATATTCATCAGAAGGCAAAGATCTTCTTTATTTCATGCAAAGCAAGCAAGGCAAAGAGCTCTCTAAAGAGAGATTCTGCTTCTCTGACCTGGATTTGCCTTCCTTCTTCTTCCAGCATCCTCAGCAGCAGTGTCCAGAACAGCCAGCAGTGGTTTTTGGGTGAACACCTCTCTCACATCATTGCTCAGCTACACAGAAACCTGTTAGGATGATAAAAGTCAAAAATACCTTCTATGAGATAGATGTTCCCAGAACATTCCAGATAGTTCACAAAAACTTTCTTCAGGTTCCCAGCTTCTAGAAGAAGGTGGTAATAGTGAGAAGGTGAGAAGGTAATAGTTGTCACAGCTAGAGCAAAACTTTCTCTTCTGGTTCCTCAGCTCTGTCTCGTGAGAATGTGACTTCTTCTCACCAACAGAGCCCAGAGCTGGAGAATTTCCAGCTTGTCAGCGTCCACACACTCCACTCTCACCCTGCCTTCCTCAGCTCCCACGCTCCCCTGGCTTCCCTCAGGTGGGAAACACGGAGCAGGGGAAGGGATCTGCTTGGGGGGCAGCTCGGGGTGGCCACCAGCCCTGGGGACAGGTGAGGTCTCCTGGGGCATCTCCTCGGCCGTGACCCATTCCCCCTTTTTGCTTCCCTCCTGGGATTTCCATCCTCCTGGAGAGGCTGGACAGCCTTTCCTGCAGCCAGGGCACTGCTGAGGGGCAGCCTGGGCAGTGGGGGAGCCCCAGGTCAGCTGGTGGCTCTGGTGACACCAAGGTGACCATGGCAGCCAAAAGCAAATACGCAAAGCCAAGCCTGGGCCAGACCTTGAGCTCTGCTAAAACCAGACAAGAAAGGCAGTAAAAGCTCTGCTGGCAGTGCCTGCTTCATCTAGAGCAGATCAAAGGTCTCTAATGAGAATCAAATGTTATTTTAAAAAATATTTAATAGTTATTTTGTGGGTTTAAATTAGTCTTGTAGTTCTGGGAGTCAATCCAGCCAGGATTTAGGGTCGTGTCAGTGGTCAGGGTCCAGCTGGGATGGATTAAAATGGCCCTAAAACAGCCCTGAAGGATGAGAGAGGGAGAGGTCAGGAACCTGTCTGTCCATCCTGCTCCCCCTCTCTTCCACTTCTACTAAATCTTGTGGAAAGGGAATTTCTC
>VZRF01006969.1:59148-84067 GCA_013396875.1 Vireo altiloquus
AAACCTAAAAACTCCAACTCCACACTCTGTGGTGCACTAAACAACATCTCCTCATTCCTTTGGTGCTCTCAGCTCATTCAGAAGTTGAGACAAATGCTCCCATGAGCTTGGTTTGCAGGCCAAGCCTTTTTTGTGGAGCTCTGAGGGTAAAGCAAACAGCCAGAGGTGCAGGAAAAGTTCCCAAGCTTTTCCAACAGTGGCACTCCTGCAGCTCCCCAAAGGCAGGGATTTGCTGAATCTCCTGTAAATGAGAGCAATAATTCACACTGGAGATGAATTTTCCTTGTTTTCCTTTAACAGCCGTGGCACTCCTGGCTCTGTATTTCAGGATAGAGCTTCTCTCTCCTGGGAAAGTGATTTTTAAGAGGAGGGTTTTTGATAGTGTGACTCCTCTTCCCACCTGTTGCCTCGATTCTTAGAGCTCCCATGAATTAGGAAAACACACTGAATAAATAATCAGAAGCGTGGGACGTTAAAGAGCTACTAATTAACGAGGAGAGGGACAAGATCTGAATATTTTAAAAGCCCTGTCACGCTTTGCCCTTCCCAGCAGGCTGCCAAGGTGTGTTACTCCACAATGTGCATCTCATCAGCTTTTTTCTTGGCACCCAAAGCACCTCCTCAGCACTGTCCTGCTCTGCCTGTCCCTCTCCTGCTGCCTGGCACGAGCAGGGCACATCCCTGGTGGCATCCCAGGGGCTGTCACTGCAGTTCTTCCTTGGAAAAATGCAGATAAATTAGAGGAAGAAATGTGAAATTACAGAAAAGGGTAGGTTGGAGAGGGTTCTCCACGTGCCAGAGTTTTGGTTTCTTTTCCAACCTCTTACCCTCAGTGCCCAAGCTGGGATTGAACACAGGAGATGCAATTTTTTTCTTGTTCAGACTCTTGTTTAGTTGTTTATTAGTTCTTACCTATGTTACAGCCTTAGGAGCTGTGAGCTCTGCTAACAAGGTGGAACAAGGCTATATAATAATGATAATGGCTTTTCTCCAGCTCTGCAAAGACTTTTCAAGGACACTTTGTCCAGTAATGAGTTGACACCTACATTATTTTTATTTTTAACCCAATACTCAAACCCCTAAGTTCAGCAGTGCAGATTTTCTTATCCAATTGCAAGACACCATCTAAACTCATGAAGAAGAAGGAAGAAGAAAGTGAAAAAGAAGTGTTCAGCTGACACCCTAAAAACTCCATTTTGACATATGTATAATTATATGTATTACTATATTCTAAAACCTGAAGTTTTTCACCCTGTGACACCACACCTTCTATTCAAACCACACAAGTGTGATTTTAATGTCATCACTCAATTTTGGAAGCTCATCCCAAGGCCTCAGATCAAATGTGGTGTTTTCTTGTGGATCAGTGCCTTTCAGCACAGAGAATTTCAAATTCTCAGCTTCCAGGGTTCCAACAGCAGTTCCCTAAAAGCAGGACCCATTTAGGAGTTAGAGCCAACCCTGGGGCAGGAGCCAGAAGTGTTTCCCCATCAAGCAGAGGTTTTCTGTGGGGTCAGACAGAGCTTTAACACCAGCTTGGTGTTAATGGCTGGCCTTGCCTAGTGAATGAATGAATGTCCTGATTCAAATTTCTTTCATTTTCAGTCCTCAGGTCCAGCTCCCATGGCTAAAACTGGCTTGAAAATTGGCCTTTGCTTCTGTCCTAGACTTTGAGGGAGGCTTTTTGTCTTTAATCCCCAGCAGAGCCCAGACTGTGCTGCTGGAGCTTCCCCATACTCCTGAGCCCTAAGAAATCTGCTTTCATTCTCTCACTGGCTCTGAATCTCTTTTTCCTAGGGGTCAGTACCTGGATTATGAAAAAAATGAGGTGGAGGCACAGCCCAGGGAATGGAAAAAATATGAATTCCACTACGACAACGTGCTCTGGGCTCTGCTCACTCTCTTCACCGTGTCCACAGGGGAAGGGTGGCCAACGTGAGTACCTGGCACTGGCAGGGGCTGATGGTGCAGCTAAAGCAGGTCCCCAAAGCTCTGAGGGACAGCAGGGAAATGAGAAAAGCTGAGTTTGGTGTGATTATTGGCTGAACCAGCAGGCAGAGCTCTGTGTTTTCCTTGCTCGGGGATGCTCAGAAGAGTTTCCGTTCTTGCTTCAGGTTTTTGGACTCTCACGCCTTTCTCAGGGGTAAAATTGATAATGGAAATGTAAGAAAATGAAGGGGAAAAAGTATTGTGAGCTCTGCTGGAAGTCTGCTGGGCGTGAGGGTCCCCAAATGACATTTCCTGTTCAGCACATGACTTTATTTTGGCACACGTGGAGTGCCTTGTGTGGCCAGGGTTGCTCTGCCTCCACGTTCAACTCCTTCATAAAATAAAGACTAAAACAGCATCAGCCTCCCTTTTCCAGTCCCTCACTGTGTTCCCCTATTGGATGTCATCAATACCTCTCTCTTCCCACTTTTACTCCATCCCTGTTGAGCAGAGAAGAGAAGCCAGATCCAGCTGGATCCTCTCGCCTTGGCCAGGGCAGGGGGGATCAGTGGATCAGCAAATCTCCACCATTCTCCACAATGGTGAGAACAAAGGGTTTCCCTAAAAAATATCCTCAAGGAAAACTTCTCCCTGGGCCACGTGGATGGGAGCAAGTTTTTCCTGAGCATCTGTGGGAAACCCTGCACGTGAGGGAAGGCCAGGGAGTGATTCTCAGGGGGTCCTTGGTGCTTCCCAGGGGTTGTGTTGACCTTTCCTCTCTCTTTGCATTTGCTTGCAGTGTGCTGAAGCACTCGGTGGATGCCACCTACGAGGAACAGGGGCCCAGCCCTGGCTACCGAATGGAAATGTCCATCTTTTACGTGGTCTATTTTGTTGTCTTCCCTTTTTTCTTTGTCAACATCTTTGTGGCGTTAATCATCATCACCTTCCAGGAGCAAGGAGATAAAGTGATGTCAGAGTGCAGCCTCGAGAAAAACGAGGTACCAACCTCTTGTGACTCCAGAGTTGGTGTTCCAGGGGCTCAGAGCACCTGGATACTGGTGGAAGGCCACTCCTCATCCTCCCTGTGCTGGGGGGACTGTGCTTACTGCAGGGGGTGTGGTGTAGAGACCATAGAAAGGAGAGGCTGTTTCAGCTTCTGCATAAAAACAAAACCAGGGAGGGTCCCCAAGTGCTTCCTGTTGGGAATCACTGCCACCTGTCCCCCAAAGTGAGGATGGATCTGCCCTGGCACAGGGTGCCCAGAGCAGCTGTGGCTGCCCCTGGATCCCTGGCAGTGCCCAAGGCCAGGCTGGACATTGGGGCTGGGAGCAGCCTGGGGCAGTGGGAGGTGTCCCTGCCATGGCAGGGGTGGCACTGGAGGGGCTTTAAGGTCTCTTCCAGCCCAAAATTCCATGATTTTGTTTGCTCGAGTGTGGAGGTGTGGAAGGAGACAAACTTTGAGGACAGACCTCAGAACCCAAACTGAGCCACAGCTGCTGTGGCTGCCCAGAGGAAAACTCCTCTCCACGTGCTGGTTTTGTGCCCGGCTGGGACTCTTCCTCCTGGCAGCAGCCAAAGGGAGAGGCCTTGAGAAGAGTGTAAGGGTAAGAAGCTGTGAGGTTTTTCCTTAATGCCCCCCAAAATACAATTGTTTTCCACTCAGGGATCTCCTGAGCTGGTTTTTCTTTAGTTACTGGCATCTGTGTATCTTCCTTCCATGGGTGTGTCCAGTTTCCTTCTCAATCCTTGCAGATTTTTAGCATCTGCAGCATCCTTTGTCTGGGGTCCCACAGCCTCAGTGACCTCTTGTGGGAAGAACCATCTCTTTTCATGTGTTCTGAAGCTGGAACCTTATATTTGATGAAAAGAGATGAAGTTTTAAGCGATTCTTAATTAGTTCCTTGTTTGTCTAGATGAAGAAAAAGTCCAAAATAAAGGAGAGTATTTAGAGATGCTTCGTTATTTTACAACTGAGCAGAAAGTGATCTCAGACTTGGAATTCTTTTGTAAACCCAAGATGAGAAATCACTCCAGAATCCAAACCTCTTGTGGGTAAAAACTGATTTTTTTCATGGTTTTACATTCATAATAAAGTGAACAGAAACAGCCAGTGAAAGGAGTCCTTGAGAGCTCCCCCAGTGCTTTTGGTGGATAATTTATTGGTAAATTGAGTTCTCATTTTATGAATCATTCTGAGCTGTCTGGGCGTTGCTGTGTGTGAGGACACACCTGAGTTCCACAATACTTTTTGAAAACCACAGAGAACATCTTTACCAATCCTCTGCTTTCTACAGCAGCCCATCAGGAGGAATTGGAAGTGTTTTTAAAAGTGGGAGGGGATCAGGACCCAGCAGGAGCTGGGCTCTCATGGAATGCAGAGGGGTAGGACTGCAAGGGGCATAGGAATGTTAAAGGGGAAATATTCCAGGAAAATTGATCAGGATTTGGGGATCCTGTGCTGTGTCTTGGAGGAACAATCAGTACTCACTTGGTGTAAATGCTCTGCTCGCTCTCCCAACCACATCCTGATGGATAAAGGCTTCCAGCCCTTTTTCTGTCATCTCTTCACCCGTTTTTGTTTTGTAGAGGGCCTGCATAGACTTTGCCATAAGTGCCAAGCCCCTGACCCGCTACATGCCTCAGAACAAGCAATCCTTCCAGTACAAGATGTGGAAATTCGTGGTGTCCCCTCCCTTTGAGTATTTTATCATGGTCATGATCGCTCTCAACACCATCGTCCTCATGATGAAGGTGAGCAGGATCTTCCCAAATCCGGGAATTTTGGGCTGTTGGCTGGAGCCGCTCTCACCCTGAGAGCTGGGGGGGCTCAGCAGGAGCAGCCACCACTCCTCATGTGCCTGGTGGGATTCCTTTGGTCCCCTGAGGGAGGTGGTTTAGCTGGGATAGGATCCCACCAGTGGGATTCCCTGTGGAATGGTGGTTGGGCTCAGCCCCTTTGGGGTGTGAAGGTGGGATGGGGACTGAGATCTGCAGGTTCTGGTCTCCAGCTCAGCCTGGGCTTCCTGCTGCACAGCAGGGCCTTGGGGCTGCTCAGAGCCCAGTCAGGCCATGGAAATTCACACTCAAACAGAGCAGGGATGGATGGGAGATTGGGAAGGAATTGTTCCCTGGGAGGGTGGGCAGGCCCTGGCACAGGGTGCCCAGAGCAGCTGTGGCTGCCCCTGGATCCCTGGCAGTGCCCAAGGCCAGGCTGGATGGGGCTTGGAGCAATGTGGGATAGCGAGAAGTGTCCCTGCCCATGGCAGGGGTTGGAACTGGATGATCATTAAGGTCCCTTCCAACCCAAGGCGTTCTGTGTTTCTGTGAAATGACTCAATTTTGGAACAGCATGAGGCTCCTGGGATGTGATCCGGAGCAGGAGAAGAGATGCAGGAGGATGCATGGCGTGGATGATGTCCCCTCCTATCCCTTGCTCAGCTTCAAGTATCTTCACAGTCCCCCCTGTTCTTAGTGAAAGAAACTAAGTTTAAACTTGTTTAAGAACTAAACTTAGAGAGTTCTGCACTTCCCCTCTGGGTTTTAACAGTGCCCTGCCTCCCTCCTGCTCCGTGCTCTGCTTACAGGGGATGGCTCCCAGCAACAGTCTCCACCTGTGGGGATATTCCAGCTGCCCCTCACTACAGGATGGAGGCAAAAGAAACAGGAATAATCATGTTGTAACCCCAAATCTCGCTTAAAGTGAGCACAGAATCCCAGCCAAAATGAACAAATCAGCTGGGAAAGGTTTTACTCTGTTGGTGATCTTTTGCTAACAGCCTTCCTTCCGTCCCACTTCAGTTCTATGATGCTCCAGAAGCATACGAAGAAATGCTGAAATGCCTGAACATTGTGTTTACATCCATGTTTTCCATGGAATGTGTGCTGAAGATCATTGCCTTTGGTGTGCTGGTAGGTGCCTCCCTCGTCCCCTTCCACCTCCTTCCTCTCTTGATGAAATGCTCGCATTTCGTGATGTGCATTTAAAAACAAGCAAACAACAACAAAAAAAAAACAACCCCAAACTGTGCTGGCAAAAAGAAAATAACCCCTGGACCCCTCTATTCCCCTTGTGTTCTCGTTTGGCAGAATTATTTCCGAGATGCCTGGAATGTCTTTGATTTTGTAACAGTGTTGGGAAGTATTACTGATATTTTAGTAACAGAGATTGCGGTAAGTACAGTTTGCTCAATTTCCTTCATTTCTAAACAAAGCTGTGCCCTGTCGAGACACTGAACCTTCTCCCTACCAGCCTCATTCCCTGGAGCTGCCTCTGGCAGTCACAGTGGCCTTGGCTGACCCTGGTCCATGAGTTTTTCCGTGGAGCTGAGCACAGCTGTGTGCCCCAAAGAGGGAAAGCTCTGATGAGAGCCTCGGTGACTCTGCCAGCAAGCAGCTCCCTCCCTCCTGCAGCCAACCACTCCATCCCCAGGCCTTTTCTGCCCATTCATGGAAAAATCCTGCTGGATTTAGAGAGGGAAAACACCAAAGGGGGATCGTGCTGTGTTCGTGTGTCGCTGTGGTGCGTGAAATGAAGAGCAAAGACCAATCTTTCTAGAAGAAAAAGAGAGAAAAAGAAAAGATCTTTATTTGTTCTAACTTTTGCTTTTTATTTCTGCTTTGCTCAGGCTAGTTGATTGGTTAAATGCCACAACACCTCTTTACAACCATAGGATGAGAAAGAGCATATTTTGAAAACATAAATGACAAACAAAGTAAAAGTGAAAAAACAGCACCTGTTATTTTGAGAACTAAAAAGCGCTTACGAATTTCTATCAAAAACTTTCTTGAGAACATGAAATGTTTACAGGATTGTTCTCTTTAGAAAGTAAGAATTTTTCCCTTGGGAAGAAAGTGCTTTTTCAGGCTTGCTGCTGGGTTTCTCTAAGATCCACTAAATGTCAGCCCCACATTGATGTGGGAGGATTTTTGCAGGGTTTGTCTCTGACCCGTGGGGCTCTCGGGGCAGGGTCAGGGTGATAAGAGATGAACAGTAGGAATTAGGGGAATGTTCCTGTCACAGAAGCTCTGTGGGGCCATGAATAAACAGCTTTCCCATAGGATTTGTGTCCCTGCTGACGAGTCCTGTAGATCACACAGAGTGGACAGACTTGGCATTAAATGTGAAGGATTTTTCCATAAGGGCAGCAAATGCCTCTCTCAATCCCTGCCAGTCTGATATAACTCCATGTACAAATTGCTCCTCTCCTCTCCCCGTGCATGTTGTAGCTGATGATGTTTCAGTGTGTGATGAATTTGAACTTGACCATAACTTTTCTCCTCAGCCCCAGGGATCTGTAGATCTGTAGATCTGCCTGTAGATCTGTTCTGCTGAGAACTTTGCTCCCCACCTTCCTTTACAGGTGCTGCTGAAGATCACGTGACTGTTTCTAACAAAATGCGACTTTTTATTGAACCTCCTCGGTACAAAATAACACACAACCCCCCCACCCCAAGTTTTCCTTCCCATACAAATGATGTTCATTTATCTGCTGTTCAGTCCTGTGCTGTAGGATTTTGTTCTCAGGGTAGCCAGGCTGGAGTTACTCAGCTCACCCTCTCTTGAGTGCTGTGGGTTGTTGTCCCCACTCCCCTTCCCACGGGATGTGTTTTCTTGCCAAGGGCACCCAAACTTTTACCATGGTTTGAAAAGTTGGGCAACCATTTGTAAGTCAGCCACAAGCAGACTGAAGCTTTTCCACCCCTCCTGTGGCCACTTTTCCTGGAGAAAGCAGCACTGACAGCTCTCATGGGCTAAGGGAGCCTCTGGTCTCTCGCAGATTGGTGTCTTCTCCTTCAGGAAGGTTCCTCCTTCTCAACACCAAGCCCACATGCTGCTAAAATCCTCATTTTTGGAGCTGTTTTGCAGGCAGGGAGCAGCCACAGTGTTGCCCCTTCCCTGCTCAGTTAATGGGACATTGCCTCTCCCTCCAGCTCCCCAGGGATGGCCCAGCCAGGGAATTGGATCAGGTTGGGCTGTGAGACATTTCCATCATCCAGACCTTGGCAGAGGAGTGTGAATTCCCCCTGAAACTCCAGCAGGGCACCCACATGCCTTTCCCTTCTCCTCTGGGTGGGAAAGAAGAGGGTTTTTGGTTTACAAGGAGCTGGATCCATTCAGTCCTTAGGATTTCCTAAAGGGGATCACCACATTTCCCCTGGCAGTGTCCAACGTGGAGCTGATCCCAAACCTCTCTCATACAAGACTCAGGTGTCCCCAGGACCACTCCAGCCCTGAGCTCTTGGTCCTCTGGCTGTGTCTGCAGAACTTTCTGAGCTCTGCTCTCTCTAAACATTCCCCTTTGTGGGGGTTGATCTCAGCTCCCAAGTAGCAAGCAGCAAGGCAAGAGGAAACAGCCCCAGGTTGCTCCAGAAGAAGTTTAGGGTGGATATTAGGAATAACTTCTTCATGGAAAGGCTGATCAGGCACTGGAGCAGGTGGAATTCCAGGTCCCTGCAGGGATTTGAAAGCTGTGTGGATGTGGCACTTGGGGACAGTGTTTAATGGTGGCCTTGGCAGTGCTGAGGGAATGGTTGGATGTGACGATCTCGGAGATCTTTTCCAACCTAAACAATTCCCTGATTTCTGTGTAGCCACCACATCTCCTCCCTGCTTTTCCCTTCAGACAGAGGCTGCCCAGGGGTCATTCCCTGCCACTTTCTTTCTGGATTTGGTTCCCAACACTCCTTTCCTGCACCTCCTGTCTGACCTCTCCCCAGCACCTCTCCCTTTCCCACGGGACAGCCACCAGCACACACTTCCTTAAGCCTCACCCAGGGACCACGGACAGGGATCAAAGGCCACCATCCCTGCTTGGCTTGGCAGTGGGTGTTGGCAGCAGTGCCCTCAAGATCACACTGATAACAGGATTGATAACAACCTTGACAGCAGCACTGATAACAGGGTTGGTAATGGCAGCTGTCAGGATGTCCCTCGTGGAATTCATTCCACTTCAGCCAGTGGCACATGGAGATGTGGTCCTGTACCAAGCTCTCCACTGCCACTAAAACCTTCCTGCCATCCAAGCCAGGTTGGAGGGGGCTTGGAGCAGCCTGGGACAGTGGAAGGTCCCTGCCCGTGCAGGAGATGAGCTTTAGGCTCCCTTCCAACCCAAACCATTCCACGATTTTATGGTTCTCCCCTTTCAGTCCTGAGGATGGAAAAGAAGCAGAGGGATGCAGCTGGCCCATCCTGACCCACAGGGCACCAAGGGGGTCCCAGGGCCTCCCCAAATCTGCCTGGCAATGCCTGCCAAGTGGCACAGAGTGGCAGGGTTACACTTTAAACCACCTTTGGAGTATTTTGTTAAGCTGCAATTTCGCCTGATTTAAATACTTCTGGTATTGAGAAGTGGAAAAATGAACCAACAGAGCCAGTTTGACCCTGTTTTGAACCAGTAGTTCCAAAATAGAACTGATTTTAGAAAAATGTAGAAAAAAGAGGCTGAAAGAGCTGAGATGTGAAGGTGCAGGGCTGGAGGTGAGGAGCAGGGAGTGCTTCCTTCACAGAGCACAGCCCAGGTGTGGCCTCTGCCCAGCCTCCCTTTCCCTCTGGAATTCCAGGTAGGGCAGAGCAGGAAATAAGGCTGGGGATGGGCTGAACCAACCCCACCTCCCCTTCCTCAGGGCATGAGCAGGGTGCAGGAGCTCCCTCATGGAGCAGGGAACAACCAGAGGGGAGAACAGGTCTTGGATCATCCCTCCCAGAGCTGCATCCCCAGCAGGGAATGGCATTTTCTCCGTGTGCCTTCCTCAGCTCCAGCCTCCCCTCATCCTCTGGGCAGAGTTTGGGGTGATCCCTTCAGTCCTTCCGACCCTCCTGGCAGCCATTCCCGCGGAGTTTCCTCAGCTGGGATGCTCAGGTGACAGCCACAAGGTGTCTGTCCTGTCCCAGCCACCCTCCAGCTCCCCGTGGAGATGTGTTCTGGGTGTGACTCTGAGCTCACAGGTTGGTGCCAGAGCTCCATTTCCCTCTGGATTTTCCAGCCAGAAGTGTTCTCTGAAGGTAAATAATCCTGTGTGGCCTCACCTTGAGAGACTTGGCTTCCACCAGCCTTGTTCGGTACCTTTAACCCTCGGAGAAGTAAAGACAAAAGGAAAAGAAATGTGTGGATTAATTGCTTTGTTTTGATTTTCCTGGTCGTGTCACATGTAATTTACTTTGTGATTGTAGTGGAATATCTTATTTTTTTTTTATATTTCCTCAGGCAAAAGCACGAATGTCAGTTTTTCTGCCCTCAGTAACTGAGGGAAAAGAGGTGGGATTAAGGAAAAAAGGTGTCCTTGTGGGCACAGTTGGCCTCAGGGGGTGTGTGGCAAACTGACATTATTTGTGTGCCTGGAAATATAAAAAAAAAAAACCACCCTGAGAAGTGTTTGTGAATTGTCTCCAGATTTGCATTACAAACTGAAATGCAAATAACAACTGCACCGTCTGTGTAACCTCGAGGATCTCCCAATCTCTTTTGGGTTCGAAGTGGTTTTTATTTCTGGAGTTCCCATAAAATAACATAATTCCCATAAAATAACACCTCCCTTCCCCCCACCCCCCTCTCCCCTTGATAGCCCAACGGTTTTTTTTCCAGTAAATTTTTCAGAGTTTCCTTTTTGCTTGTCCTGATTACTCATTTTCTCTTTTTTTGTTTCCTGTTTTTGTTCCTTATTTTCCTTATCTACCTGCTGAATCACGCCATCCAATCAACATACAATGCGAAAACCATGTCTCCGTCTGTATGTTGTGCACCTGCTGCTCAAAAAACAAAAAAAATCTAAAAAAATTTGTAAATAATCTTGCCAATATCCATCCATGACAACATCACATATAGGACACGGTTGGTTTCATTGAATTTAAACAATTCTTTAAATTCTCTGCTTTGATTTTTTTTCCTCTCGTTTTTCTTTGATTTGATCCGTTTTTGGTTTGTTTTTTTTTGACGAGAGTTCCGATTGCACTGGTGGAAAAGCCTCACTGCAGCCTCACTGAAGTGGCTTCTGCCCTGCACCTCCCTCCCTGGGCTCATTGGTGACGATGAGTTGCCAATAGCCTGTCCCCTGCTCCCTGTGCCACCCCCCTGTGCCAAAGGGGACACTGCCACCTGCTTTGTTTCCGTGGGAAGTGGGAAGAGAGGAGGAGGGAAGGACGTTCTGGACCTGGAAACGCTGGGGTTTGGAGGTGGTGCTACCAAATTCAGCTCTCCAAAGGTGGGTTTGGGTTCTTTCAGGGAGATTTCTGCTGCAGGAAGCACCTTCCAGCTGTCTTGATCTCTGTATTGTAAGGCAAGAATATTACTGAAGTGATAAGAGACTTGCGTCCCTCAAATCAAAATTGATGGGAAAGAAGGATCTTAAATTTGAAAGTTCTCTGTGGCACCAACCCACAGAAGCATTTTGCCACTGCAAAGTCGCTGGATCCAAACCCAAAACCCCAAGTAAAATGCGTAAATCATCTTATGAAAATATTTGAAAAGTTCCAGGAACCAGATCCCACTGGGAATTTAGTGCCAATGTGCAAATTTATTCCAAAGATGCCTTTGGAAATATTGGCCTTTATCTTTGAAAGTCATCAATTAAACAAACGAGAATCCATAAAGGAAAAACTCAATCTGAAATATAAATATTTTTCCATTCCTAATTATCCTGGTTGATAAGGCAAATGAGACCAAAAGCTTCCCAAAAATCCTTGCTCAGCCACCTGTCACCAGCTCTTGGATCTGTGAACATCCATATTTCCTGTTGCACAGTTGCTGTTAAGAAAGAAATCAGGGAGAATTTTCATTTCCAGGCTGCATGGAAGCTCCATGAATGTTCATGGAGGGCATTTTCTGTTGGGATGTAGCGGAGAAAATGACGATGTGTAAATTCAAAGTTTGCCCAGGGCAAGACGAGAAAGGAATCCTCCACTGGAATGCTGGATCCATTCCATGTGTGTGGGAGCAGTCAGGATAAATTTGGAGACTCTGTCTGCTGCACACCTGGCCCAGGCAGCACAGAAAAGGTCTCTGGCATCAGCAGTGAACGTGAAAATACCCTGGGGAAAAAATCAGTTTGCTAAATTTGGGTTGCTGTCCCTGCTGCAGGTTAGAGGTTGAAAAGCTCATCCTGCACTTTGTTAGGGTTGGGGTTATTCCAGAGACAGGTCCAGGCTCCTTTGAGCACTTGGCATCCAAGTGAGGTCTTGGGAGCACCCTGCTGTCCTCTGGAGCTGCTGCAGCCACAGCAGGAGCAGCAAAGCTGAGAGGAATCCTGGAGAGGAGCAGCTGAGGGCACTGGGATTGTTCAGCTGGAGCAGACTGAGGGCAGAGCTCCCCGGGGGCTGCAGCTCCTCCCGAGGGGCAGCTCTGATCTCTGCTCCCTGGGACAGGGACAGCACCCAGGGAACGGCTGGAGCTGGGCCAGGGCAGGCTCAGGCTGAGCTCAGGGAAAGGTTCTTCCCCCAGAGGCTGCTGGGCACTGCCCAGGCTCCCCAGGGAATGGGCACGGCCCCGAGGCTGCCAGAGCTCCAGGAGTGTTTGGGCAGCGCTGCCAGGGATGCCCAGGGTGGGGTTGTTGGGGGGTCTGGGCAGGGCCTGGGGTGGGACTGGATGATCCTGGTGGATCCCTTCCAGCTCAGGCCATTCTGTGATCCTGTGAAGTAGGGAACGAGGACAGTTCTGGGCATCACACACAAAATAATTTTTTCAGCATTCTCTACTTGGGATGGAAGGACTGATAGGATATCCCTGCAATGGCAGAGTCCTCAGGGCACAGACAAGGGTGGCAAAAATCTTCACCCTCTTAAAATCGGCAGTGGATTCCCCAAACTCCAGATGAAGCCAAGACCCTGTGGAAGGTTCAGGAAAATTCAGTGCTGGCAATACCGTGGCCATTTAAATGGGAACACAGCCATTTTCTCATTAATTAATTAATTATTAGGTGATTCTTGTGCATGCCAGATGAAGAGAAGTCCTAAAGCTTCCTGAGTGATCCCATGGCTGCTGAAGGCACTGGGAACAGCTCCAGGCAGTGCCTGTGTCCTGCTTTCCATGGTTTTCCTGCTTTTCAGTATGGAAAACTCTGGGGCTGCCAACAGAAGGAGGACATGGAGATCCTGGAGTCCAGAGGAGGCCATGGAGCTGCTCCCAGGGCTGGAGCCTCTCTGCTCTGGAGCCAGGCTGGGAGAGGCTCCAGTGAGAGCCTGGAGAGGAGAAGGCTCCAGGGAGAGCTCAGAGCCCCTTGCAGGGCCTAAAGGGGCTCCAGGAGAGCTGGAGAGGGACTGGGGACAAGGGATGGAGGGACAGGACACAGGGAATGGCTTCCCAGTGCCAGGGGGCAGGGATGGATGGGATATTGGGAAGGAATTGTTCCCTGGGAGGGCAGGCAGGCCCTGGCACAGGGTGCCCAGAGCAGCTGTGGGTGCCCCTGGATCCCTGGCAGTGCCCAAGGCCAGGCTGGACATTGGGGCTGGGAGCAGCCTGGGGCAGTGGGAGGTGTCCCTGCCATGGCAAGGGTGGCACTGGATGGGCTTTAAGGTCCTTCCCAACCCAAACCAGTCTGGGATTCTCTGACAACAACCTAAGAATGGGTATCAGAGGAGGCGCCCATGGTGGGACAGCCTTCAATGGCAGCTCTTTATCAGCTCTTTTTTCTCCATGCTTCCAGTTTTCTTCAGGGATGCCTCATCCATCTCCTGGTGTGGGCAGAGGTGGCAGTGCCCAGCCAAGCCCAGACCCCCAAGCCCTGGCTGGTGCCTAGATTCCTTCAGTACCACACCTTCCTCTTTTAGGAAGACAGCAACAGGCCAGGAGGAAATGATTCTCCAAACATCATTTGTTATTCCTCAGATGGATGATAAAATCCTAATGCTCCGGTGCCTGTTGTGAGCACCGTGAGCATCTGTGCAACAGGAAAGCACAAAAATCCCGGAAAGGATGACTTTGATAACCCAGATATCAGAGGTGTGTCATGGCACAGAGGTGGCTCAGTGGCAGGAGAATCGATGCCAAACACTGTTTTACCCGAGAAATATGGCAAGGTGGAGTTTCCCCTTTGGCTGCATGCAATCCCAGTCCCTGCCTGGAGAGCTGAGGTGCTGGAGGAAGGGATTTCTCCATGGGGTGCTGAGGGTGCCACACACGTGGAGCCTTTCCAGCCACCACCAGCGTGGGGAACTTCACCTCTCTCCGGGCAGTGCTGAGAAAGGTCCTTCCAACAGTCCCAGGGCGTCGGTGATGGGGATTTTCCTGGGTTGGGAGTGATTCCACACAGAGCTGAGGCTTTCACTGCTCTTTAGGAAGTGGCAGTGCCAGAGTCAAATAAGGAATGTGGGGGGAAAAAAAAAATCTATGGACTCTTTGTCCATCTAAATCGCAGGGAATGGGGACTAACAGACAAAGCTGCACAAATTTGAACCCTTTTCCCTTTTATATCCCTTTGCCATGGGTAGCCTGGGGTAGAGCTCAGCTTGCAGGGAGCCCAGCCCAAAGCAGGTATTAAATCCCCTGTCAGCTGTGATGAGGAGGTTTTAGCAAAGGACAGAGTTCCTGCTGCTGGGCTGCAGTTAGGTGGGAAGGGGCAGATCCTGCAGGATCCCACAGAGGTGGATCCTGTGCCCCTGCTCCTCCTCGGAGCCTGAGGGGTTGTGCACAAGAAAGATCTGCCTTGGGCATTGCTCTGAAGTTAAAATCAGACTTTGAGGCCTAAGTGCTGCCAGCATTACCTGTAAGGTCTGACCCAGCTCCCACTGGTGGGGAGATTCTCCTGATTAAAAGGGGCTCTGAGTTAAACCTCAGCCCTGCCCTGGGCCAGCTCCCAGTGGGAGCAGGGGATGAAGAACCCCATTAGTGCTGTCCCCTCCATTACCCAGCCGAGTTCCAGCCCTGCCCCAGCGGCCTGCCCTGCTCAGGTGAGTGCAGCTGGATGGTGAGGAGGGAAGGTAAGCGCTGTGAAAACAAAGCTGGAGCTGATGCCGAGACAAAGTGGACATTTTCAGTGCCTGTTTTACTGCCCAACCCAGGGGAATCCTCGCTTGTGCTTTGCCTGCCAGAGCTGGGTTCTGTTGCTGGCTTGAATGAGCTCAGTGTTGTCTGCTCTTTCATTGAACATTCCTGTGCTTTTCTCTTTTCTCTTTATTTGAAGATCGAGTCTGATTTTCGGTCTGTGCCTAACTCTGAGCTGCTTGTGTTTTAAACCTGAGAGAAACCGAGTGCATGCCTGAGACTTGAGTTCTGGAACTCTTTGATGGGATTGGTGGAATGCAATGCTGATGGCCCCAAAACTGAGCTGGCATTGAAAGAATCAATAGATCCAACAAGCCCCCCAATTTCAGCACGAGCTCTGTAGCCAAATGAGCAAGAAACGTGGCTCAGTTCAATGTGACTTCTGGTAAAATAATCCCAGGGAAATCCTATTTTTGCTCGTCTTTACCAAGCAGAGCTCCTTATGATTATATTTGCTGCTCCACTGCTCAATAGTTTAAAGTGGGATGTTTTCTCTCTTTAGCTCACTCAGTCAAATAAGTGGCTGTGATCACAGATCCACAAATAAGTGAATTATGGAAAGGGGGAATATTTTTCATCTCCTTAAAACAGGAGGGCAAGAGGGATCTGGCTTTTGCATGTTTTGTTTTGGAAAGAACCCTCTCTAGATTAGCTCATTGGGGCAAGAATCCTCTTTTCCCTGAAGGAAAGAAAAAAAAAAATGGGGTGAGGGGTGGGGAAAATCCTAGAAAACAAAAGGAAATCAGAACCTGCCTCCAGCAGTTCTTTGATCCACCTGTGAAGACACATTTAATGAGAATTTGGAAAACCAGCAGGTTCCTAAGGCATCCTCCTGCTGGTGACAGAGCTGACCCCCCAATTGACTTGCTGCCCTTGACCCATCTCTTCCAAACAAATCTTCTGGTGCCGTTTCTCCTTGAAAAACCTGTCCAGTTCCACACTGAGCAAACACTGAAAACCTCCAGGCTGGACAACATCCTCGTTCTTCCAAGGATGTTTGAATCTTCACTGGACTTTGTGTGTCACGCTGTCCCTTGCGAGTGTCTTGGCTTCAGTTCGATTCCCTGTGGAAAACAGAGCTGACCAAGACTTCCAACCAACCTCATTCCTTTACAAAATGAAAATTCTGGCACCATCCCCGAGTGTTGAGGGGGAGAAAAATCTGCCTTGCTCAAAGCAAATCAAAGAAAATCCGGCACCATCCCCGAGTGTTGAGGGGGAGAAAAATCTGCCTTGCTCAAAGCAAATCAAAGAAAATCCGGCACCATCCCCGAGTGTTGAGGGGGAGAAAAATCTGCCTTGCTCAAAGCAAATCAGCCCTCCCTGGACAGCGTGCCAGGGCCTTTTCCTTTCCTCTCACTGACCCAGAAGCAGAGGGGAGGGCTCTTGTGGAGAGGGGTTTTCTCATTCTTGCTGCATGTGGAGTGATCTGCACTGACGAATGTTTCTTTTGGAAGGTTTTCTGGTGGCCGATTTGCTGCTTAGATCGTGAAGCTGGTAATTTTAATTTCTTTTTGGCGGGCTGTGGTTTCGGATGGCGGTCGTTTTCTGAAGGACACAAAACCTTTACTTTCCGCAGGACAACTTCATCAACCTCAGCTTCCTGAGGCTCTTCCGAGCTGCAAGGCTCATCAAACTCCTCCGCCAGGGCTACACCATCCGAATCCTGCTCTGGACCTTCGTGCAGTCCTTCAAGGTGAGCCTTGGGGATGTGGGAGGCAAGGTGTAGAAATGTAGAAATGATGTGGGCCCTGCTTTCTTACAAAATGACTTCGTGTTTATAGATTTGTTGGAAATTTAGAGGTGAGAAGGGTTTTGTTATCCAAATATTATCAAATGAAAAATCAAGTTTTTCTCTCTCCGGCCTCTTAGCTGGAGAGTTTCTGTGTGTCTGTCCATGAACAGACTTTCTTTACAAAATGACTTTGTGTTTATAGATTTGTTGAAAATTTAGAGGTTAGAAGAGTTTTGTTATCAAAATATTATCAAATGAAAAATCAAGTTTTTCTCTCTCCGGCCTCTTAGCTGGAGAGTTTCTGTGTGTCTGTGCGTGAACAGAAACTCTCTGTGTGTGTACAACTATGAAAACAGAAATAGAAATTTCTATTTAAAAATAGAAATTCTCGCTGGTCAAGGAGAACACCTTATCAAAACAACTGTCATATTTACTTTTTTTTTTTTTTTTTTTTTAACCTGAAAAAAATTCTGACAGGCTTAGTGCTGAAAAAATTTGTCAGGCAGAAAATGCCTAAAAGAAATCTTTTTCTGAGTTTGCACAGCAGGGAAGGGATTTGGGGAGAGGATTGTGCTGGGCGCACCTGGAGCATCTTCCAGCAAGGATCCAAGAGCTTCCCTTGCCTTGGAATGGCCTCTCTGCACCTCCACAGAGAGGTTACAGGAATTTAGGACTCAGGAATGTCAGGGTTTTGGTTTCTTTTCCAGCCTCTTACCCTCACTTCCCATGAGCTGGAACACAGGAGATGTGGTTTGTTGCTATTCAGAACAAAATGAACAACACGGAGACAGTTCTCTTCAAGTAGGAAAAAATAGAGAGTTTAATCTTTCGACCATGTATATACAGATTTTTCACAATGCCAGTGGATTGGAGAATGAGGTTGTCTCTTCTCCAACCACACTGGTCAAATTATAAGTCTATCAATTTTATTTTCCTTTTTAGAAGGAATGCAAAACAAAAGGAAGAGTTAGAAGAACATTGGTTTGCTTATATTAAAAGCGTGGGAGACTCTATTCTGAAAATACAAACAATAAGACTAAAAAACCAGGGCGACAGTGCTTCCTTATTGTTTGGACTCCGTTGTTTATTAGTTCTTATCTATGTTACATTCTTAGGAGCTGTGAGCTCTGCTAACAAGGTGGAACAAGGCTATATAATAATNGGTGTGATTTTATTGTCATCACTCAATTTTGGAAGCTCATCCCAAGGCCTCAGATCAAATGTGGTGTTTTCTTGTGGATCAGTGCCTTTCAGCACAGAGAATTTCAAATTCTCAGCTTCCAGGGTTCCAACAAGGAATTCTTCAGAAAAGAGGATTGGTGAGCACCACCCAGCCCCAGGAAGATTAATTATGAATTAAATTAGTTGTCATCACAAGGAATATAAACTCTTCTAAAAGTAAACTCATTAGTACTGATCATCCACAGGAATATTAATTCTGCAGAAAATCAACCTGGTTGGCACTGCCCGGCCCCAGGAATATGAATTCTGCAGAAAAGAGAACTGGTTAGAACCAGGAATATTAATTATTAAACTGGTTAGCATCACAAGGAGTATTAATTATGAAAAAACCCGACTGGTTAGCACTGATCATCCCTAGGAATGTTAATTCTACAGAAAAGAGAAGTGGTTAGCATTGACCAGCCCCAGGAATATTGATTTTCTACAGAAAAGAGACCAAGTTAGCACTGACCAGCCCTAGGAATATTAATTCTGCTCAAAGAGAAGTGGTTAGCATTGACCAGCCCTAGGAATATTAATTTTCTACACAAAAGAGAAGTGGTGAGCATTGACCATTCCCAGGAATATTAATTTTCTGCAGAAAAGAGAAGTGGTTAGCACTGACCAGCCCCAGGAATATTGATTTTCTACAGAAAAGAGACCAAGTTAGCACTGACCAGCCCTAGGAATATTAATTCTGCTCAAAGAGAAGTGGTTAGCATTGACCAGCCCCAGGAATATTGATTTTCTACAGAAAAGAGAAGTGGTGAGCATTGACCATTCCCAGGAATATTAATTTTCTGCAGAAAAGAGAAGTGGTTAGCACTGACCAGCCCCAGGAATATTGATTTTCTACAGAAAAGAGACCAAGTTAGCACTGACCAGCCCTAGGAATATTAATTCTGCTCAAAGAGAAGTGGTTAGCATTGACCAGCCCTAGGAATATTAATTTTCTACACAAAAGAGAAGTGGTGAGCATTGACCATTCCCAGGAATATTAATTTTCTGCAGAAAAGAGAAGTGGTTAGCACTGACCAGCCCCAGGAATATTAATTTTCTACACAAAAGAGACCAGGTTAGCACTGAGCAACCCCTGAACACTGCATTTTGGAGGACGAGGCTGAAGGGTTGCAAACTCCAGCAAGTGCTCAAAGCCCAAGGTGCCCTTGAAACCACCCCAAAATCCCTCAGGCAAAGTCTAGGTGCTCAGGAATTTGAATAATGAAGAGGTGGCCTGGCTGAAGAGTGCCTCCTTCTTCACCTGCACTCGGTGGGAATTTAATTCCCGAGGGTTTGGGTGTGGTGGGATGTGGCAGAGGTGAAACCCATCCCACTGAGCTTTGGTAACACAAACTGTGAAGCTGTAGAGCTACAGGCCTGGGTTTGATGATTGTGGAGCATTAAAAAAATGAAGTTTTGTTGAGGTTTTGCTGTGAAGTTGAGGCAGTTGCTCTGCCTCGTCTCCTTTACCTCTGCCCTTCCCTCCCACGAATCCTCATCACCCTGAATTAGTTGTTTTCTACATCTAAATCAGACCCCACATGGCCCAAAGCTGGTTATTTTTACAGCTCTCAGCTGGTTTGCAGCCCATTTTTCATTGTTTTATGCTTTAACTCTGGTCCTGGGGCTTGCTCAGGTCCTGGAGTGCAGGGAGGGGAGCACTGAATGTAAAATTGGGATTTCTGGCTCTGGCACACCAGAATTTATGGGCTGGGAGCTGTGGGTGCAGCCCTCAGTCCCTGCTGTGGGCCCTGCAGGGGTAAAGTGTTCCCAGTCAGGAGAGAGCAGATGGATATGGGGACAAGGGGCTCTGTCCCAGCCTTTTCCAGCACAACCCCGACCCTTCCCAAAGCCCATGTCCTGAGCCTGGAGAGGGACATGTGATGCCTTAAATGGCTCCCTAGAAACAGAGACCAGACAGGAATAAAGGAATAAAGGAGAGATTGATTGGAAAGGCCTTCAGAGGTCACACTCTGGGCTCCAGAGGCTCCTGCCTCAGTGCATCCCAAAATGGACAATGCCAGCTCCCGAGTTCTTCCCACTTTGATATCAGCATCAATTGCCCAAGCAGAAGCCAGGCAAGGATGGAATTTGCCCAAGCTTGCCCCCCTGTCCCCAAGATGAAGGTTTGCAGTTGTTGGGCCCAGGAGGGTCTGGGTGTCCTTGGAGAGCGAGCTGGAGAGGCTTTGTTATGTCAGTGTGAGCATGAGAGAACAGCACTGAACGAGCTCCAGGGAGCTGCAGAGTCACACTGGGCAGGGCAGGGCTGGGAACAGAGAAAAGTTAAAACCTAAGGCATCAACCAGGGCAGGCTCAGGCTGAGCTCAGGGAAAGGTTCTTCCCCCAGAGGGTGCTGGGCACTGCCCAGGCTCCCCAGGGAATGGGCACGGCCCCGAGGCTGCCAGAGCTCCAGGAGTGTTTGGGCAGCGCTGCCAGGGATGCCCAGGGTGGGGTTGTTGGGGGGTCTATGCAGAGCCAGGTGTGGGACTGGATGATCCTTGCGTGTCTTTTCCAACTCAGGCTATTATGTGATTCTGCAATTCCCACTGGGCTCCCCTTGGCCTGCAGAACTCCTGCCCCAGGCATCACAGGGGCTGGCCCGAGGGCAAGAGTTCTCAGTTTTTGAGCTATTACTAATTAAGAGACATTAATTACCCATTCACTGAGCCCAAGCGGAAAATAGCTGTCACTCTCAGCCTGGGTGACATAATTACCTTGCAGCCTTCACAGATTTCTTGCTACAACTCATAATCTTTTTGTCCTCCTGGGATCCCAAACTGTGCCTGTTCGAAACTCATTTCTGGGATGGAGATTTCTCTTCCTCAGACTGAATTTACAGCAAGGTCATAAAAAATTAACGTTCATACAGCTGTGCACACGAAGTGCCAGGGCCTGCTGGTAGCTCCAGAGTTCCCTCCCAGCCTCGGATTGTGTTTTCCCTGCTTGCTGCTTCCAAGGATGCAGAGAGAGCCCTTGGAAAGCCCCGCCTGTTGTGTGATCGATGAATTCCTGGCTCCAGGGGGTTGCCTCCTGAAGGCTGCCAGAATTGTTGATATTCCCTTCCCAGTTCCCCCACCTGAAGGACAAATGCTGCAAAACTCAGTCAGTCCTGCCTGGGAATTCAGTGTTTGCATTTGCTCTTGTTAATCCCACTTTTTCCTTTCCCACAGGCCTTGCCTTATGTGTGTCTCCTCATTGCAATGCTCTTCTTCATCTATGCCATTATTGGCATGCAGGTAAAATATTGAATTCTTTCATTCTGGCCATGGGTTTGTTCAGGGTGGGGATGGTTTGTTGCCTCCACAGCAGGAGCAGCACTGATTTGGGATGAGGCAAAAACTCTTCTTGTCTGGTGTCAGGTAAATTAGAAATGAAAAAAGCCTCTTTTTCTACTTTAGTTGTCCCAAGTGAGCTGGACAAAGCAGCTGTGGGCACGAGCCTGGGTCACGTTTCCAGCTGCAGCACTGACATCCATGAATCCCAGGGGAACAGACATCCCTGGGTATGGACACATCCAGAGGCTGAGAGGAGGGAGCAGCACAGGCACTGCACCTTTCTGAGGAGAAATAATGAAGTTTTCCTGGCCTGGGATGGAGCTGATCTGCTGGGAAGGACCTGTGTGAATACAGAGCACATTAACCTTGTGTTTGTTCTCCACAACACATTTTTATCTCCCTTTCCAGCACAGAAATTATTCCAGCTCTTGAGAGCCCTTAAACCAGGACAGATTCTTTCCCTGCCTTATTTTCCAACTCCACCTGCTGTGCTTGGCTGAATCCCCTCTGTTTTCCGTGGCAGGTATTTGGGAACATTGCCTTAGATGATGAAACCTCTATTAATCGCCACAACAACTTCCGGACCTTCCTCCAAGCTCTGATGCTCCTGTTCAGGTAAGGAGAGGATAAAACACTCTCTGATCTGTGTGTGAACAGCAAAAACATCTTTGTGCAGGTGCCAGCTGAGCTGCTCAGACTCCAGCATGCTTCAAAATAGGGATTTGTGTAAATTATCCCTTCCTGCTTCCTCCTCCTCGGCAGATCGGATTCAACCCCTCCACAAAGTGTCACCCAGAGCTGTGACAAGCCATGTCACCTCAGGCAGAAGCTCAATACAGATCAGAACCCTCCTGCTTTTGATTGATGGGTTTCCCATCCTGAAGCTTCATTTCTTTTAATTTTTTAAGAGAGGATTCCTTTCGTCAATCATTTTTGCATTACAAGTGAGTCAACAGCTCCTACACCAACACCCTCCTTTGCTTCACAACTCAAGTCTTCATCCTGCCTGGAAATGAAGCATTTTCAAGTGAAAATAAACCAATCAATTAAATAACAGATTTTCATTTTAAGACCTGGCAAAACAAGCCCTGCTCCAGCTCAGGGCAGTTTGGGGGAGATGCTCCTCATGCAGCTGTGGAGATCCCCCAGTCCCTGCCCGCCCTGCCAAGGTTCAGCTCTGAGGGTTCTGTGGTGCTTTGGAACTGGATCCTTGCCTGGGATTTGGTTTCCACAGCTTCTGTGAAGCCAGACTGAAATGAAATCAGCCCTCTCTAGCCCAGAGTAATCACTGAGCTCGGAACTCTGAATTTTAATAAAACTGGGTAATTATTCATCCTCGTGGTCCCTTCCCAGCCCCACTGCAGCAGGAGTGAGGGGCAGGGGCAGCAGGATTGGGATGGGAATGGTCCCTGCACAATCCCCCCCAAAGGGACTGTGGGGGAACCTGCTGTAACTTGGAGCAGCCTGGAAGTTATTTGTTAGTTATTCTTTGCAGTTCTCCCAAACACCAGGACCAAAGTTCGGGTGCTGGCTGTGGGAATTCAAGGCAAATGAACGCTGAGGGAAGCAGGAATTCAGAGTAAGCCCACATGGAGAATCTCTGACTTCCAAACCAAGCATGCACTTCACAGAGACTGCTTTATTTGGAGGACAAACCCTCTGGGAATCCAAAGTTTTTCCTTTGGGCTCTTTTCTCTCGATAGCAGAAGTTAGAGAGGGAGGAGGGAGTTGATGGAAAACTTCCAGGAGAGTGAGATGAAAAAGAGACCCAAGTCCAACCAGCCCATGCTGGAATTTATCTGCCAGCTAAAGGAAATAAGGAGATTCCAGTGGGGAAGCCTGATTTAATTTCCCATCCTCTCCACTGGGTTTAGAGCCAGCACTAGGTTCAAAAGGCAACAATCTAAACTCTGTTTACTTAGATTTGCACTGTTTAAATCAATTTGGTTTTATTCTCCACAAAAGCAATAAAGCTTTTAGCCTACCTCAGCCTGGCTGCTTTCTTTTACCCTCCTGTGACAGAGAGAAATGTCCTTTCTCCTTCCTTTTTCATGGGTAGTTCCAACTCCCAGTGTAAATACAGCCTCTGCTCCGGGACACAACCTCCCACCTAATTAATTTGGTTAATTGGGTGCAGCAATACTGTGAGGTGGCTGTGATGCCAGAATGATTTTTTTTCTTTTATACCCCTCTCACACACCCTTTTATACAGTTTGATGCATTCTCAGTGCTTTTAGCCCACACACTGTGACTTCCCAAGGCTGATAACTCAGCTCAGCCCCACGGCACCGTTAAACCAGGAGAGCAAACATCCTGGGAGCCCCAGACACCAAGGGCCTCTCCAGAACACATTTTGGAACCTCAGACAGGCCCAGCCAGGGGGAAGGTTCCTCACAACGAGGGCTTCACTCTAGCCTCTCATTGGGGAATCTTTGATAGATGTGCTAATTAGCAAGGCCTATAATTGTGTGCATTTCGGTGTGTGGGGGCAGTGTGTGCATTTTGGGGCATTCCAGCTGGACCAAGTGCTGCACCCAAGGATCCTGAAATAAATCCCGAAGTAAAAACCTCTTTTCCTCATAAACTGTGTTTTGGTTTTAACTTGAAGACCAGGGAAAGGCATCAGCAGAGTGGGGATGGGTGGATAAACTCAGCCTCTGCTCTGGTGTTGCAGGAGTGCCACGGGGGAAGCCTGGCACGAGATCATGCTGTCCTGCTTGAGCAACAGAGCCTGTGACCCTCTCTCCGGCCTCACCAAAAAGGAGTGTGGCAGTGATTTTGCCTATTTCTACTTCGTGTCCTTCATCTTCCTCTGCTCCTTCCTGGTAAGTCAGTCCCGATCCCCCCACACCGTTCCCTCCACATCCCTTTTCCTCCTCCTCCTCGTCCCTAATTATAATTTAGACGCCACCAAGGCAGCTTTGCTAAACCCCATTTATCAGCTCGCTGGTAAAACCCCCAAAGAGATCATTTAGTCATTAAAGGGAAAGGGTTTATCTTCTCACAGCGGGGGCTGATACTTGGGATTAAGCATGAATCAGGTTTGTCTTGATTTGTAACAGAAGGCATCGGGGAGGGCAGGGTGACAGCTGCCGAGTTCGGCAGCATTTCCCGGGAGCATCACACTTATCTCACGGAATCTCGGGATCTGCTGAGATGGAAGGGACCCACAAGGATCGTTTGTTTTCCAAACAAATGCAAAAATCACGGTTTTTCTGCCAGAAAAGCTTTAGACATGGAAACACTCGGACCCGCCGGGCTTGGTTAGTACCCATGGCTAAAGCTCACGGTGGGGCTGAGCTTTACGGAGTGCCAGGGCCTTCCTGAGCATCCAGAACCAGCTCCTGCTCCTTGGGTCACCTCCCAGCCCTGCTGGGACAGAGGGATGGCAAAGCAGGGACAGGGACCCGACTGAAGCTCAAGCAGGACGAGATGAGAGCTCTGTGATGTTCCCAAAGGCAGCGCATGGAGCCTTCGCTCGGCTCCGTGGCTTTGCTGTAAATCCCACATTTGATGCTCTGTGCAGCCTGTCCCTGCTATCCTCAGAACCTTCCAGCAGGAAAAGGAGCTCCCTGTGGCAGTTTGGAGCTGGATATGGACACACCACCTTCAATGCTCCCCCCCTAGATCCCTTGTGTGGCTGCTGTTGTTCCTTTGACCACCCGTGCATTATTTCTTGTGCATGTGTGAAAAAACCTGCAGCCCTGAAAGCTTATCCAAAGTTAATGCTCCATTTACTGATTCCTTCAGCATTCTGGACTTTAAACCCAAATTTTTCCCTTCTC
>VZRF01006969.1:84252-102522 GCA_013396875.1 Vireo altiloquus
CCCTTCCCATTTTCTTTGCCTTCTCTTCTCCATTCCTCTCTCCCTTCTTTCTTTTCTCCCTTCTCCCTACCCTTCTCTTTTCCCCTCTCCCTTCTCCTTTCTCCTTCCCTTCTCTTTTTCTCCTTCCCTTTTCTTCTTTCCCTTCTCCTCTTCTCCTTCCCTCTCCTTGCCCTTCTCCCTGCCTTTCTCCTTTCCCCCTTCTCCATCCCTCCTTTCCCCCTTCTCCTTCCCTCTCCTTTCCCTTCTCCTTTTCCTTCTCCCTGCCTCCTCTCCCCCTTCCCTCTCCCTTCTCCCTCCGGCAGATGCTGAACCTGTTCGTGGCTGTGATCATGGACAATTTCGAGTACCTGACGCGGGACTCCTCCATCCTCGGGCCTCACCACCTGGACGAGTTCGTGCGGGTGTGGGCTGAGTACGACCCCGCAGCCTGGTACGTGAGGGCAGCAGGGTGGGGCCTTGGAAAGAACGGTTTGACGTCGTTAAATTCCAGTTAATTTATTAATTGGGGTGAAAGTGAAGGTTGTAGGAGTAGTCTGTTAATCACTGTAGGGTGGAGAGAACTTGTAGTGGTGATTACGAGGATTATTGGGTGTTTTGACGTCTATAGGTTTGGTTTTTGTAGGAGGACTTTGATTTTGGTTTTTTTTTTTGAAGGTTTTTTAATAGACTTAAATTGGATTAAGTTAGTTCTGATTGGTTCGTTGCTTTTGTTTTTGATTGTTTTTTATTTATTTATTTACTAATTATTCCGTGAAGGTGTCGTGTGATTGTTTTTTTAAAATATTTAATTTGTTTTTTTGGTTTTTTTGTATGATGTCATGGGTTTTTTTAGGGAACTGTTTTGGCAGTTTTTATTTTTTATCTATTTACACGAATTACGCTCGTGCATATAACTGAACATACACATATAACGAAGTAACTATATAACTTTTTTGTTTAACCACTTACAACCTTAACTAGAACAATTACTTTAATTAGTTGAATTATAAGAACTTCATTGCTTACAATAATTACTGAACTGCAAAAACTCAGTTGCTTGTAGCAGAGGGGACACTGCTGTACCTGTTTTAACAGGAACAACTCCAGGATTTGAGGTTAAATCACTGTTAAATAATTTAAATGTTAAATGCCAATTCCCCGAGCGCTGGAGAGGAACAAACCTGGTGCCGCTGCTGTTGCCTTCACTAGCACCCAACCCAAAAAAAACAAAGCACAGCCCAGAATTAACAGATTAATTTAATTTAAACGGCCTCGATTCCCCTGATCCTACCTAAATGACCGTGTCAAAAAAAAAAAAAAAGCCATTTAGCACTTCCAAAAGGAGCTTTTGCTTCCTGCATCCCAGGCCGGAGATGAAAATCCGCAAATCTCTGGCTGCCGGAGGGAGTGGGAGAGGTTCACACCTCATTTGTGCAGCGTTTTTCTGCTCGAGATCCTCCTCGGTGCTTTCCCAAATGCTGCGGGGACACCTCGGGAGAGGATTTGCTGTGTCTGAGCCAAGCTCCGATCCCATCACCTCCCTTCTCCCTCCGGAGGGAATGAGGTGATGTTCCTCATCGGGAGTGGCTTCCTGAAAATACAGAGTTTTTTGGAACAGCCTTTCCTCGTGTGAAAAACGAGGTTCACTCTTGGGGAATTTTTTAAAAGGGTTTTAATAAGGGGTTTAATAAAAGGGACAATAGGAGACAGAAATAAAGCAAAGAGTTAATAGGGCCTGGTGCTTGGCATGATGCCAGGGGCACACCTTAGCTAGCAAACCTCTTCTGTTAAATGTCCGAGTCTCAGACATATTCATAGATTTCTATGCATCATTCAAATATTCTTTTTTTGGTATCTCTTTGGGTTTCCATTCTCCCCTATCCGATTATCCTGCGTTCCACTCCTGATCGATCCATTCTTCATTCCAGGCTCTGAGGCCTGTCCATGTTAACTTCAACCAGATAGTCCAGGAATTTGGGGAATTTCTTTGCTCATCTTTGCTATCCTTAGTTAACTACATAAAGAAACATTCTACATATGATATAATCCTAAGACATCACACTACTTTTAAATGAAATATTTTCATACCACTTCATTTTCTTACATTACACATATGACATTCATTTTAATATTTGCCAAAAGCCAACAATACAAGATTTATAACACTCGTTAAACACAACATTTTTTTCCCTTGGAAGCCTCCTTGTAATGACATCGAACTCTACGTGGGAATTTTGGCATTTTGAGTCATATTCAGCTCTGCAGTTGAAACTTAGGATGTGCATAATAATCAGGATAAAATGAAATGGGCTGAAGTTTGGAAGGGTTTAGTGCTTAAAGATCTCTGATAAAATATTCCTGATTGATGAGGGAGGGGATGGTTCTCACACACAATGAGATGTTTATTTTATGGCAGGTTTTTAAATTTATTTTATTTCTTCCAGGTCACAGGGGGAGCTGCACACTGGGCTTAGGCAGCAGCACAGACCCCAAATTAAGGGATTTTTAAAAACTGAGGCAATGGCCCTGCCACTAATCACTGCTAGAGCAGGACTGACTTAATAAATTGCTTTTCTGTGTTGCTGCACCACAGCCCTGGGGATGGGCTTAGTCTCATTTCTAGATGCTCTGTCCCAGGTCCCAATAATTCCTTTGATATTCTGTTTGGGAATTTGCCTTTTTGTTAATTTAAAGCTCTCCTAATTTTGGATCCCTTTTCCTCCCCGTGAGTTCCTCTGCCACGAATCTCCTCTGGATTTGTGATGCCTCCAGCTCCTGCAATTTTTCCTTTCTTTTTTTGTTTCCCTTCATCAGAGACAGAGGCAGGAAGTGTTTGGATAACCAACATCTCAAACTCCCTGCTAGGATGCAATTAAACTGCTTTAAAATCTCGCTTAAAAATGATTTAGGCCAACTTTAAATGGAAACTTGTTCCATAAAATCTGCATTTCTCTGAACTGTGGGGGATTTTAACTGCTCCAAGCCACCCCTACTACCAGCCTGAATATTTACTCCACAGTTACTACCAGCTTGTAATCTCCAGGCAGATTTTCATCCCCACGAGCTGTGTGACACAGCAAATCCTTTGTGGGGATTTTGCAGGCATAAATAGCTTTTCTTTTCCCCTTTTTCCAATCCAATCCTGTCTCTTCCCACTGAAAAATCTCAATGAGGCTGAAAACTCCTTAAAAAAAAAGGCCTTGGCTCTGCATCCGTGGGAGGAGGGACACACCTGCAAGGGGGAAAATCGGCATCAATGTGGATTTTTAATGTTTAAATTGAGGAACTTTCCGCCCAGAAGAGGCACCAGCGCTGAGTTTACAGGAAGATTTCTCGCTCTATTAACTCTGAGCAGAGCCTGAGTCACTCAGGGGCCAAACCTTTCCACTCCCAGAGCTGTTAGTGCAGAAAATGGCAGATATTAAGATGCTAATTCTGTTTTTTTCTTTCCCCTAACCTTGTTGCCTTTTCGCTCTGGTGGGAAGTTATTGAGTGTGAATAGTTCCACTGAAATCACATTTTCAGAAATGGGACTAAAATCTCCACAAATCTGAAATCCTTTCACGCTTTAAGGCCAGAACTGATCCTTTAATAACTTTGATTTAAGACCTTCCTGATCTTACACAGCTTTTTCCAACCCAAATAATTTTACGATTTGCTTATTCCATGATTTGAGCTGAATTTGGTCACTCATTGATCATTTCTCCCAAGGTCTCTTCCTTGATTATCCCAAGGAAAAGGGAATTAGTGTTTATCCACTTTCCTTAGCTTGAGACCCTCGATGGAAGATGCTCCACAATTATTTTTTTTTAATATAGATAATATCTATATATAATACAGATATAAAACTTAATGTATCTTTTACCCTTATTTCTGATACCATCTTTGGTTTTGTTACAAAATCCAACTCCCTGGAGACTTTTCCTGGGGAAAAACGTTCAAAAGGAAGTAAAAAAGGCAGTTGGGATTTGTGCCACATTCCGTTGGGGTAAGGATGGGAAAACTGCTGGATTTGGGGGTGACAAAAACCTTGAGCTCACAAAACGAGAGGGATTGAGAGAAATGGGGAGCACAGGGTGGTTTGGGGGGAGTTGGTTAAGAAAGGAGGGAAAGCAGAGGATTTAAGGATGGGAAAGAAAACTTAACTGGATTTCTAGAAGCTTTTATTTGTTCCACATACAGCAAGCGAGTTCTTTATCTGTTTTACTCCTCTCCCAGTGCACACCCCGTGGAGACAGCGGGAATGGGGAATGTCTCTGCAGCCCCACCCCATTCCCATCAGGTGTCCCCCGGAGCACTCGGGAGGAGCTGCAGGCGCTCCCAAGGGAGCTCTCTGGGATAACAGCATGCTGAGAAAAATCAGATTTAAACAAGAGGTTGTGGCTGCTCCATCCCTGGCAGTGCCCAAGGCCAGGTTGGACAGGGCTTGGAGCAGCCTGGGACAGTGGGAGGTGTCCCTGCCTGTGGCTTTGAGATCCTTTCCACCCCAAACCATTCTGGAATTCTCTGAAGCTGGGCAAGGATCTCTGTTTGTCCTAATTTTGGGCTGTGATCTCCCAAACAGTGCAAAGCATCTGTTGTTTTTCCAGCCTTCCGCGGACTCTTGGAGAGCTCAGGGAAGTGTTCAGCTGTATTTTCCACGGCCTGGCTTTCGAAAATCCTTCTGAAATTGTAAGGGAAGTAAACTTGGGGCCTCAGTTAAACCAACACCTTTCTAGACCCACGCTTAGGCCTGGAGCCAAGACTTGCACAGTTCCATTCGCTCTCCCCCTCTGAATTCAGAGTTTGGACTTGATTGGGGAAGGCTTTGAATAGACCTGAATTTTCCACATCCCCAAAAAGCAGCAACATGGAAGGAGTTCTGCCAAAATATTCCAGCTTGATTTATGGAATGCACCAAAATAAACACAGGGAGCCCAAACCATCCCAGTTTTCTTGGGAGGTGATTTTGAAGTTAGGCTCCTTTTGCCAACAAGTTGGTTACTCACAAAAGATTGAGGAAATATAATCCTGCTCTTTAATTAGCTGGGAGTTAATGGGAGTGACCACAAAGCTTCCATGAGGTGTCTGATTTCTCCTGCTGCTAAGGAAAGCTGGATTTTCCCAGTGCCAGTGCCCAACACTTTCTGCTCTCCCAGAAATTCCTCATTGCCCAGAAACTGGAGAATGGCCCTGCTGGGAGGTGAACAGTGGCAGGGAGATGTTCCCAAGGTTTTGAAGCAGCTAATTTGGATCCTGGGAATGATCCACTGAAGGCCTGTCATAAAATCCCAGGAATTAAGGGAATTAAGTCCCCATTAAAGGGACTTTTTGTGGGCTAGGTGTTGGGCAGCAGAGCCTGATGTTCAGGAATTAAAACACGAGTGGGAAAGGAAACTGAATTTTGGGAAGCCTTGCACGTGGCACTGAGGAAAATCCAAGGATACAAAGTTGGGTGAGCAGTTGGAAGTTCTCTGTGTGTGTGTGTGGAAGTGGCTCCTTCCTTTCCAGACTAACCTTTCTTTTCAGCGTGTTTTGCCCTTCCACCTTTCTGTTTGCCTGTGGAAAAGCTGATTCTTCCCTGTTTGCCTGTGGAAAAGCTGATTCCTGTCGGATTTTGCTGTGGTAACCTCTGGTGTTTCCTTTCCAGTTGCCGGATTCATTATAAGGATATGTACAATTTGTTACGTGTAATTGCTCCACCCCTGGGCTTAGGAAAGAAGTGCCCTCATAGGGTGGCCTACAAGGTTTGGAATTTCAGAGATCCCTCCAGCATCTCTAGTCCTGGTTCTGTTTCTTTTATCCCCTCTTCCCTGCCCCGAGTGCAAAAGCAACCAGTAGAGAAAAGAACCTGGAACGTGACGAATCCTTTGCCTGAAAAAAAGGAATGATTGACTGACTGCCTCCTTTTTCCTCCATGCATCCCTTCCCCGTCTGCTCCCACACCCCAGCTGGCTGGAACAGGCAGTTTTATGAGACAGGGAACCCTCCAGCTTCCATCCTGCTGGCTCCAGCAGGGAATTGTTGGGAAAAGCATCCCAGCACTTCAATAGATTCCAGAGAGAAACCTCATCCCAAGGTTTCCAGGGAGCAGCGAGTTTGCTTTGGGTTTGTAGCACTGTTGATCCAGTTGAGTGATCAGCTTTTCTGGAAAATCATTGGATCTGGGCAGAGATGAGGGATGAGCTTTTCATGGATCGCCTGGGGGTTAAATGATGTCCCTAAATTGTGGTGGACACCCAGGGGAACCTCCTGCTCGTGGCACAGGGAGAGTTCACTGTGCTTGGGAGCCCTGCTGGGCGATTTGGGACAGATCTGGGGTGGGCTTCAGTGGGCAGCCAGTTCCAGGCAGGGAATTTCTTTCAGAGCAGAGGATGAAGGAGAAGGCTGGAAGCAGCCAGCCCTGAGCTTGTGTTTCCCACACCTGGCTGAGGATCAGGAGCTCAGAGGAGACTCCACAGCCCAGCCCAGGAGCAGCAGAGGAGCCAGGGGAGGACATTGCCTCCAGTTCCCATTTGTGTCTCTCAGCAGCCTTTAAATCAGCTCAGGGCTGGGAGAGCTGGGTGGGATTTTACCTGCAGGGGACAGGAAGAGATGTTTTGGGCTGGCTGAGTTCTCTCCTCCTCTTCCTTCATCAAAGCTTTCCATAGGAATTGAGATCTGTGTCAGGACATTGGGCTGGTGGCAAGGTTCCTGCTTGGAAAAAGAGCTTTAAGTGGGTGCTCAGGATTTCCCTGCTGGTATAGAGGAGATTATAACACTACCCTGCTTTTCCAGGGGTTAAACTTGAATTGATAACATCCCTGCGTCTCCTCAGATGCCAGGCAGCACAGATTTGCACATTAGAATAATGACTCAACTCTCTGGTAAAAAAAAAATAATAAAAAATTGAGATTGTCACAGTCCTGCTCCCAGTTCCAATGGTCACAAAAAGGTGAAGCAGGAATGTCACTAGAGAACACGAAATGAACACATGCACACACAGAGTGAGTGTGAACAGAAAGGAAGTGGTTTTAATTTTTTCCCTTGCCTTAAATACATTTCTCTGGAACTCGGTGGATTGGACAGTGAGATCTTCTCCTCTCCAATCCCACTGGGTCAGGTAGAAGTTCACCAAAAACTTCTTTTATCAGGAACAGAATGAAAACAAGAGAGACAATTACAGAAACACTACTTTGTTTATATAAAATGTGTGAAAAACTCCATAGCGAAAATGCAAACAGAATCAGAAGGCTGAAATCCAGGGCGACACAGGAATTTCTTGCACCCTGTGTTTTCCAGGCTGGGATTTTATGCACCACCACCACCACCATGTGCTGAAGGGAGATGCTCTCAGCTGATCTGAGGGCCTTTTCCCAAATCTCTGCAATTCCCAGCTCTCTGACTGGGAGGAGACACCCAGTTGGGGTTGGCTTGGTGAAAGAGGCCCCACCAAAAGTGAGGGAGGAGCAGGTCCCCTTCCCACCACCTGCCAGGGCTGGGCTCTGCTTTTGCCAGAGCAGGAGTTCACACATTCCCTCCCTCAGGCTGGAGTGGGAGCAGTGCCAGCACATCCCTCAGCAAACCCCACGATCAGCTTCTCCCTCATCTCGCCACCCACCCCAAAGGCCAAGTGCTGCTCCCTGGAAGGAAAGCTGGCAGTGTTCCCCCAGCCCTGTCCCATAACTCTGCCTCCCAGCTCTCCCTGGCATGGTGACCTGACTGGTTTGGGGGGTGATGGGGCAACCCTCGTCCTCCACCCTGCCGAGAGCCAGCCAGAGCCAGCCAGAGCCAGTCCTGCCACCTCCTCTCCCCTGGGGGACATCCAACATTCCTCAGGGGACATCCAACGTTCCTCAGGGGACATCCAACATTCCCTACGGGAACATTGAGCATCCCTCAGGGGACATTGAGTATTCCCTAAGGGGACATGGAGCATTCCCTAAGGGAACATCCAACATTTCCCAGGGGACATCGAGCTTCCCTCAGGGGACATTGAGTATTCCCTGAGGGGACATGGAGCATTCCCCAGGGGACATCCAACATTCCCTAAGGGGACATCCACCATTCCTCAGGGGACACTGAGTATTCCTCAGGGGACATCCAACATTCCCTACGGGAACATTGAGCATCCCTCAGGGGACACTGAGCATTCCCTAAGGGAACATGGAGTATTCCCCAAGGAACACGGAGCATTCCCTGAGGGAACATCCAACATCCCCCAGGGGACATCGAGCATTCCTCAGGGAACATTGAGCATCCCTCAGGGGACACTGAGCATTCCCTAAGGGAACATCCAACATTCCTCAGGGGACATTGAGTATTCCCTCAGGGGACATCGAGCATCCCTCAGGGGACATTGAGCATTCCCTTAAGGAACATGGAGCGTTCCCCCAGGGAACACCAATCATTCCCCAAGGGAACACCAATCATTCCCCAGGGGACATTGAGCATTCCCTAAGGGGACATGGAGCATTCCCTAAGGGAGCACCAATCATTCCCTAAGGGAGCACCAATCATTCCCCAAGGGAGCACCAATCATTCCCCCAGGGGACACCAATCATTCCCCCAGGGGACACCAATCATTCCCCAAGGGAACATGGAGCATTCCCTAAGGGAACATGGAGCATTCCCTAAGGGAACACCAATCATTCCCTAAGGGAACACCAATCATTCCCCCAGGGGACACCAATCATTCCCTAAGGGAACATGGAGCATTCCCTCAGGGAACACCAATCAATCATTCCCCCAGGGCCACAGGCCACCCTGCAGGAGGAGGAGACGTTGGGCGCTGAAACAGCAACGGAAGCGGAGCCACCTTTCTCCTGCCCTTCCTCTTGAGTTTGGTTTTGTTTCCCTTGGAAACCTGATTAACCAGATCTCTGTTCTCTTGTCTGCTTTCCCTTCTCTCTCTCTCCTCCTTTTCATTCGCTCCGTTGTGTTGCCTCTCCCCCCACCCCTTCCCCGTTTTCCCCTGCCTCAATCCGCTCGGATTTCTGTGTCCTGGTGCTCTGTGATGCCAGCGGGCGCATCAGTTACACTGACATGTATGAGATGCTGAGACACATGTCCCCACCTCTAGGCCTTGGGAAGAAATGCCCAGCTCGCGTTGCCTATAAGGTAGAAAACCTCCCCAGGAACTCCTGCCCAACCACCAGCTTCTTGTGCCGTGGCTCAAGTGGGGTTTCTGTGGCGTTGGTGTTGTTCTTCCAGGCTTTCCTGGTGCTTTCTCTGCTTTCCAAGCAAGATTTTGGATCTTCTGATTTTTTTTTGTTGTTTTTTTAATTTTTATATCTATATATATATATAATTTTTTGGGGTCTTTGAAACTCTGGCACATTGGTTCGTCTTTCTAAGTATGTCTCTGCTCTCTCTCTCAGTGTTTCTCTCTCTTTTCTCTCATTCTGCTTCCATTTAGGTTAATTTGGGGAGGGATGGTGCTAATGAGCAAATTAACCCCCCCCCTCCCCCATTAGATCCCCATTTTTCTTCCTGGAGCTCTTTGTCTCACTAACCCTGCAGTAGAATGTTGTTTTTTCCTCCTCTTAATTAGACTGGAGTAATTAGAGTAGGAGTGAGCAAGCAATTAAACAGAGACAACACCAGAAGGGCTCCTTAAACACCCTCGTGGAAGAAATGATTTTANAGGGGACACCAATCATTCCCCAGGGGACACCAATCATTCCCCAAGGGAACATGAAGCATTCCCCCAGGGGACACCAATCATTCCCTAAGGGAACACCAATCATTCCCCAGGGGACATTGAGCATTCCCTAAGGGGACATGGAGCATTCCCTAAGGGAGCACCAATCATTCCCTAAGGGAGCACCAATCATTCCCCAAGGGAGCACCAATCATTCCCCCAGGGGACACCAATCATTCCCCCAGGGGACACCAATCATTCCCCAAGGGAACATGGAGCATTCCCCAAGGGGACACCAATCATTCCCTAAGGGAACATGGAGCATTCCCTAAGGGAACACCAATCATTCCCCCAGGGGACACCAATCATTCCCTAAGGGAACATGGAGCATTCCCTCAGGGAACACCAATCAATCATTCCCCCAGGGCCACAGGCCACCCTGCAGGAGGAGGAGACGTTGGGCGCTGAAACAGCAACGGAAGCGGAGCCACCTTTCTCCTGCCCTTCCTCTTGAGTTTGGTTTTGTTTCCCTTGGAAACCTGATTAACCAGATCTCTGTTCTCTTGTCTGCTTTCCCTTCTCTCTCTCTCCTC
The DNA here is from genome assembly GCA_013396875.1 of Vireo altiloquus. Classification (NCBI taxonomy): domain Eukaryota; kingdom Metazoa; phylum Chordata; class Aves; order Passeriformes; family Vireonidae; genus Vireo; species Vireo altiloquus. The sequence continues at coordinate 94,426 of VZRF01006969.1, forward strand.
CTTTTCATTCGCTCCGTTGTGTTGCCTCTCCCCCCACCCCTTCCCCGTTTTCCCCTGCCTCAATCCGCTCGGATTTCTGTGTCCTGGTGCTCTGTGATGCCAGCGGGCGCATCAGTTACACTGACATGTATGAGATGCTGAGACACATGTCCCCACCTCTAGGCCTTGGGAAGAAATGCCCAGCTCGCGTTGCCTATAAGGTAGAAAACCTCCCCAGGAACTCCTGCCCAACCACCAGCTTCTTGTGCCGTGGCTCAAGTGGGGTTTCTGTGGCGTTGGTGTTGTTCTTCCAGACTTTCCTGGTGCTTTCTCTGCTTTCCAAGCAAGATTTTGGATCTTCTGATATTTTTTTTGTTGTTTTTTTAATTTTTATATCTATATATATATATAATTTTTTGGGGTCTTTGAAACTCTGGCACATTGGTTCGTCTTTCTAAGTATGTCTCTGCTCTCTCTCTCAGTGTTTCTCTCTCTTTTCTCTCATTCTGCTTCCATTTAGGTTAATTTGGGGAGGGATGGTGCTAATGAGCAAATTAACCCCCCCCCTCCCCCATTAGATCCCCATTTTTCTTCCTGGAGCTCTTTGTCTCACTAACCCTGCAGTAGAATGTTGTTTTTTCCTCCTCTTAATTAGACTGGAGTAATTAGAGTAGGAGTGAGCAAGCAATTAAACAGAGACAACACCAGAAGGGCTCCTTAAACACCCTCGTGGAAGAAATGATTTTAACAGCAAACATTTAGGACAGGGAGATGGAGAAATCACTCCAACTTATTGTTGATTTGGCAAAACTTTTTTAATTGAGCCACCAGAATGAATTCTATCCCAAAGGCTGCTGGAAATTCAGATGGAAATGGAGCAGATCCAGTTAAGGGCAGGCTGCCCTCCCAAAAACTCTCAGGGTGCTTGGAAACTTCCATTTCCAGGGTGATTCCTTGGAAGTTTTCCCATTGAACCTCACACTTTAGAGGTTGCTCAGAACCATTTCTTGCTGGTGTGGTTGAGAATCCAGCAAACCCAACTGGAGTCATTCCAGCCACCCCAAAACCCCCAAAACTCAGTTAGCCTGGCCCAGATCACAACAGCCCATCCTGTGCTGGAGGATTTTTCACTGACACCAAATAAACCCAAGATTTTTGTCTTGGAGAGGCTCAAGCTGGAGCCAAACCTGGGTCTGATTCATGTAGGGTACATAGTAGCAAGGAGAAGCTCAGGGAAATCTTCCTACAAGATCCCTCCTCAGTGTGCCAGGATTTAAAATAAAAGGGCAGTGGAACAGAACCTTAAATCTCCCCAACTGGGTGGCTTTGCTGTATTTGATTTGTTTCTGGCCACCGTAACTGAGCTTGAGGAAGCCAAAATTCCTGAGCCCAGATCAAAATTCCAGGTCTCAGCTATTTCAGTTACCCACAGAAATCCACGGATTTGCCACCTGTGAGTTTCCACTGGTTTAGCAGAGCTGCGTCCTGCTGAAAGGAGGTGCTTGCAGGTGGGCAACCAGATCTGCTCTGTGGCTGGACCAGAAGGATAAAACTCTTCTTTTTTTCCACCTAAATCTTGTAGCATTCAAACTGAAGAAAACAAAACGAGGTTAAAGAGATCCTGTGTTAAAATAGGCATTTTCAATAGGAAATTTTCAATTTTCAATTTTCAATTTAAGCTCATTTTCACACCAGACTTTGTGCCCACAGGTACTCCCCAGCCTGGCTTTTCCCTGAGAATTTCCTGATATCTCCTTTAATTTGTCTGTCCCTACAGAACAAACCCACAGAACCTGGGTACACAGGAATGGCTTCTTTTTATAAGCCAGACTCCTGATTTTTTAAACATACCATTAATTTTTCTCTGGGTTGTGTCTGTGTGCCTGAGATGGGTTCAGACAGCTCCAGCCTAGGCTGAACAGTAGATTTCTCAGAATTTGGAGATGATCACATTCATTTTACACCTCATCAAAGAGCCCTGCATTACAGAAATAAGGATTTAAGGCAAGATCAGGATGTTCTCCCTGGATTAAAGCTGCAGTTTGGGCTCATCTCTCACCCAGCCATTGATAAAATTAAACCCTCATGGTTTAGGACTGGTTTTTGCTCCTTCCCTCCCCCACATCCATGGACTGGTGCTGGGCATCTTCCCCCATGACTCTGGTGGGACGTGGCATCCCCTGCCCTGCTCCTGCCAGGCGTCCCCACGGAGATGGTGCCACTCAGATCCTCCCACGTGGATGAGAGACTCAGGGAGGACACCAAAGTCCCCCCCAGGCACTGACCCCTGCCCAGAGCCTGGAGAGGGACATGTGATGCCTTAAATGGCTCCCTAGAAACAGAGACCAGACAGGAATAAGGGAATAAAGGAGGGATTGATTGGAAAGGCCTTCAGAGTCACACACTGGGCTCCAGAGGCTCCTGCCTCAGTGCATCCCAAAATGGACAATGCCAGCTCCCGAGTTCTTCCCACTTTGATCTCAGCATCAATTGCCCAAGCAGAAGCCAGGCAAGGATGGAATTTGCCCAAGCTTGCCCCCCTGTCCCCAAGATGAAGGTTTGCAGTTGTTGGGCCCAGGAGGGTCTGGGTGTGCTTGGAGAGCGAGCTGGAGAGGCTTTGTTATGTCAGTGTGAGCATGAGAGAACAGCACTGAACGAGCTCCAGGGAACTGCAGAGTGACACTGGGCAGGGCAGGGTTGGAAAACAATAAAAGTTAAAACCTAAGGCATCCCATGCACCCCCTGCTCCTGCAGGTGCAGCTCAGTCAGTGCCGACAGCACCCAGGGCTTTGTCTCTGCCCTATTTTTGCCCTCTCCCTCTGATTTTTAAAACCCCTGACTGTTCTGTCCAGCAAAAGCTCTTCTGCCCCACACATCCCCCCTTTTTCTTTCCATGTCTACTTTCCCCAGTCCTCTTCCAAGGTTTTGTGTGTTTTCCCCCTGTCTTTGTTGCCTTCTCAGTACGTCCACAGTGGGTTTTGTTTGGATTTTCCCCTCTTTGCAGCCTCCTTGGCTGCTGTCCTTCCTTTCTGCTGTTTTCTGGTTCCTCTTTCTCAACTGTTCTCCTCGGTCAGCCTGACCAGCCTCTGCAGCTCCCTGTGCGTGGCTTTGCTGCTTCCCGGGGGTGCATGCCTGGGATCCTCGGGATGTGCTGCTCGGGCACCAGGAGAGCTCCATCCTGCACTGGGCTGGGGGAAAAAAGGCTGAAGGAACCCAAATTCCTGTGTTCAGTTCTGGGCCACTCACAGCAAGAAGAGCATTGAGGAGCTGGAGCATGTCCAGGGAAGGGAATGGAGCTGGGAAGGGTCTGGAGCCCCAGGAGCAGCTGAGGGAGCTGGGAAAGGAGCTCAGCCTGGAGAAAAGGAGGATCCAGAAGGGAAAAGCTCTGCAGCAGAGCCTTCCCCAAACTTCCCTCACTTTTTTTTCCCCTCACGTTTTCTCCCACTTTTTGATTTTCCCCTCACGTCAAGGGAGACCCTCAGGGGCTGGAGCGTGTCCAGGGAAGGGAACGGAGCTGGGAAGGGTCTGGAGCCCCAGGAGCAGCTGAGGGAGCTGGGAAAGGAGCTCAGGCTGGAGAAAAGGAGGCTCAGGGGGGACCTTGTGGCTCTGCACAACTCCCTGACAGGAGGGGGCAGCCGGGGGGGGTCAGGCTCTGCTGGCAGGGAACAGGGACAGGAGGAGAGGGAACAGCCTCAGGCTGGGCATGGGTTGGATATGAGGAAAATTTCTTCTGTGGAAGGGTTGTCCAGCCCTGGAAGAGGCTGCCCAGGACAGTGGTGGAGGGACTTAAAACCCTACAGATGAGGATGTGGCACTTGGGGATATGGGTCAGTGGTGGCCTTGCAGTGCTGGGTCAGTGTTTGGACTCAATCATCTTACAGCTCTTCTCCATCTTAAGTGATTCCAATAATTTTAGTCTTTTCTATCCAGTCAGATGAAAAGAGAAAAGAAAACCTGTTTGACTTCACTCTGGTGTCTTAGGGTTTGCTCATTGTCCCCTGCCCATGGCAGGGGGTGGAACTGGATGAGCTTTGAGGTCCCTTCCATCCCAAACCATCCTGGGATTCTGTGATTCCGTGGGATGATCCCAGAGCTGGGCTGCTCCACCAGGATGCAGCAAGAGGGAGGAAGGCCATGGAGAGCCCCTCCGAAGCCAACAGAAGAGTTAAATCAGAGTAGAACTGCCCCAACTAGGTCGGGGTGAATTATTCATAGCAAATAATTTATTCACCAAACTCAACCTCATTTCCCACAGCAGCACTCCACTGTCCCGAATTTATTCCCATCTGGGGATCATTCCCAGAGCAGTTCCTGTCCCAGAGGCTGATGGGGTGCTCTTAATAATTCAAATCCATCAGGGTGCCAGTAGTTTTCCAGGCACTGTGTGCTCCTCTTCCTGCTCAGGGATTTAGGGTGCAGCGACTTTTTCTGGGAGCCAGCAGGACACCTTCGATGAATTTTCCCCCTATTCCTCCAACACTTTTCCCCGCTTTTTGGGCCGTTGTCCAAGGAGTTCCTGAGCCGAGCTGAACGGGAATTTATTCCTACCCCAGAGCTTTGGGTCCTCGTTTGTTGGTGGCAATTAAAGAGCGCCGGGAGCTGGGGGGGAGCCGCCGGCTCCTGCCCCCGACCCCTCCTCAAACCGGCTCCCCCCTCGTTATCAGCACGGCGCTAATTAGGACACTCCGGAGACAGACCCGGCGCAGCTCCTGCCTGCGGGGCCCTCTCGTGCAGGAGCATTAATGAGCTCCAAACCCTAATTACCCCGCGGGGCTGCGGGAGAGATCCCCACGCGCGGAGCGAGCTCTGCCTGCTGCCGGCTGCGCTGCCTCACCCGGCCCTGGAGGGCAGCACCAGCTGGGAAACCCTTCCCTGCCAGCTCAGGGCACCTGGGAAACATTTCTACCTGGTTTTTTTTTTCCCTGCTGCCGGTCATTAACTCACCCGAGCGCCCCCGGGTTGTGGCTGGCGATTCTCAGCGTCTCCCGAGTGATGGCCGCTCTTTGTCAGCGCAGGGAAGGATCAGCAGGCTCCTAAAACTTCCTTCTGGGCTCCTAGAAAGATGGAAAATTATTCAAATTAGAGTTGGGTGTTTTTTTCTGTTTGTTTTGGTTCAGGGTTTTTTTGTTGCTGTTGGGATTTTTTGGTTGGTTGTTGTTTCGTTTGGGATTCCACTTTCCTTTCCTTTTTCCTTTCCTCTTTCCTTTTTCCTTTCCCCTTCTCCTCTCCCCTTCTCCTCTCCCCTTCTCCTCTCCCCTTCTCCTTTCCCCCTCCCCTTTTCCCCTCCCCTTTTCCCCTTTCCCCTTCCCCTCTCAAATTTTTTCATCCTGTTTCAAACAACAGGCTCTGAAACATCCTTAAAGCACAACTTCAGCCAAAACAAACAGCAAAAAACGGGGGGGAAAATAAATTTTCTTTTAAACTGAGTACACTCTAAACAACTGGTTCCACTTTTTTGATCTATATTCTTGTCCCTAAGTCAATGAGAAACACTGAGATTTTTCTCTTCTAGTCTGGTTCAGGATGGAAATCAAAAGTTCTTGATGAATTTTTCAAGGAGAAGTTTTGGGTCAAGCAGAATATTTTGAGTTTGAGAAATGTTTCCAATTTCGATTGGATTCCATTTAAATGGATCCACTGGAAATGCAGAGGAATTAAATACAGATAAAATTAGAAAGTAGCCTGGAAAGGCTTGACATTTCACACTCTGCACAAGGAGGTATTTTTATGTATAAGGTTATTTCATAATATTGAAAGAAAAAAAAAGAATGTTAACTTTTTATAACTTTTTGTTTGCAGTTTCAGCCTTTCAGCTGCATTTGTGGCATTGGGAGAATGCCCCAGACAGTGTTCAGGGACCAAATCCCTCCTGGCTGTGCCAGTGTCTGGCTGATTCCTTGGCTCCTCTGGGTGCCCAGGGTGATTTGGGATGGTGATTTGGGATGTTGATTTGGGATGTGGGCTGAGCGATGTCTCACCCAACCCCTCCCTCACCACCCCAGCCATGGTGGCAGAGGATCAAAAATGAGTCAATTCCTTTCTTCCAACTGCTCCATCCTCAGCAGGAGCTCTCCAGAAATGCCAGATACTCATTTAAGGAACAGATTTTCCCGGGCCAGGGCCCTCCAAGGAAGGAATTTTCACTGCTTTTGGGAGAGATCTTGGGTGGCTTTAGCTGAGGCCTCTTGGCCTTGGCTCTAGCAGGTTCTAAGGCATTTCTGTCTCATTTTATGGCTTTTTTTGGCCAAGAAATGGGCAGCTGGAAGGTGCAGCTTGAAGCTCACCTGGGCAGAGTTGTCACTGTTGTCCAAAGGGAGGTGAATCCCAGTTTGTCACCCTGAGGGGACAGAGGGACACATCCCATCCCAGCCTCCCTCTCCTGCCTCCTGATGGAGGAACAACCCAAACCCCTCTCTCTGCTCCTTGTTGGGTTCTCACACTGGGAACAGGAGGTGTGTGAGTGACCTGTCTGACCAGTTTGGACACTGGGATGGAGAAGGTGGCAGCACAGAGCAAAATGCAGGGAGGAGGGCAAGGAGGTGGGGTAGGGAGAGCCTCTTCCAGCTGCAAATTGCGTGAGTTTTGCTCAGCCAGACTTCCTAAAAGTGTGAATCCCCTTGGAAAATCTTCCCCTAAATCCTCTGTCCCTGGCTGAAGTTGAGGAGGAAAGCATTGCTCTGTAGGGCTGTGGTGTGGCCTGTGTTTGGGATTTGGGAATTCAGCCTGGAAAGACAGCTGGGGAGCCCTGGGATGTACCAGCCACAAAGTGCTTTTTTGGTGGTGGTGTCTGTGAGGATCGAGCTCTCCTGTGGGGAATTATTCCTCATTTGCCTGTTCTTCACTTCCATGCATCCTCTTTCTCTCTCCATCCCTTGGCTCTCTCCCACTCCTGTGGGATTCTGGGGCTCCCAGTGGTAACCATGGACTCTCATTGATGGTTTTTTTGCAGCTTTTTGTGTGCTGAGGGCAGAATTGGAATGAAATCCTGACACCAGTGAACAGAAAAAACCCCATGGTGTTGCCAGCACTGGATAGTCACTGACTGAAAAGGGAGGAGAGGCTGGGCTTTGATTTCCCTGGCCCTGAGGCTGGGCAGACATGGAATAACCTCTGGGCACACTCTGAGGGAAATCTTGGAGATCACAAGGGTTTGCCCCAGGCTTTAGGTGACAAGGACGTTGTTCCAGTGGTCTCTTGTCCCTGCAGGATGCAGTGAGAGCTGAAAATATGTCATAAGAGAAACAAGGAGATTTCAGCTCCTCTGGAGCCTGTCTGGGCAGATTTTACACTGGGCCAGCACCTTGTGCCCTTTGTCTGCTCAACAAGTGTCCCCTCAGCGGGGGAATTGTCTCCTTGGCTGGCAGAAGGTGCCAGAGTTGGAGTCTGGAAGTGTCCAAGGCCAGGCTGGACGGGGCTTGGAGCAGCCTGGGATAGGGGAAGGTGTCCCTGCCCATGGCAGGGGGTGGGATGGGATGGTATTTAAGGTCCTTTCCAACCCAAACCAGTCTGAGACTCTTAGGGCAGCTCAGTTCGTACACGTGGGAAGTTGAGAGCTGGGAGTTGAAGTAAGTTGGAAGTTTCTCTAAGCAGGGAGGTTTTCCTGGCCAAGTCTTCATTCCCCAGCCGTGGCCTGGCTGGGACAGGTAGCAGCCACACCTCTGGGTGCTGCAGACACCCCTGCAGACAGTCAGGAGATGGGATGAGAGCATCCCACCAGGCTTCTTTTGGGAGAGCTCTGTAGGATTGCAGCGCAGTGCTGCCAGATCACTCATCCACCCTCTCAAGTTCCATCCCAGACCTGCTCCTGGACAGGAGCTGCCACCCTTGTACCCACAATTCCAGCTCAGCACACAAAAAGTTCCCTCCTGTTTGTATTTGGGGTCTTTTGGGGGTTCAGAGAGGGGCAGGGGAGGGTGGGGGGAGGCCTCATGGTCCCCACTCACGGCCAGCCCTGTCTGTCCCCAGCGCCTGGTGAGGATGAACATGCCCATCTCCCCCGAGGATTTAACTGTGCACTTCACCTCCACGCTGATGGCCCTGATCCGCACTGCCCTGGAGATCAAACTCGCCTCAGGTGAGAGGGACGGGGTGGCTGAGGGGGTCTCTGGGTCACCTGGA
>VZRF01006971.1:0-13061 GCA_013396875.1 Vireo altiloquus
AAACCTAAGGCATCATCAGAGACTGACAACAGCCCCAGCACTCCCCCATCCCTTCCTGGTGCTTCCCACAGCCTGGAGAGGGGAAACACAACCATGTTAAAAAGGCAGTGGCTCGAGCTCCTCGATCCAGCTGGGCTCTGCTGGGATGCTCCTGCAGCTCCCCTCAGAGCTCACGTGGGACAGGCAGACACCAGGCTAGCCAGGCCCATGGGTTTGCTGCTTTAAGGATCGTGGTCCCAAGGATCTGCCCACCCCTCTGCCCTGGCACTCATGTCCCCAGCGCTGCTGCAGAGCCCCAGGCAAGGTCACCACACTGCACCATTGGTGATAACTGGGGGCAGGCACTAATTCCAGCCAGCATGAAGGCAGGAGCACAAGCTGCTTCCCTTTATAGCATTCAAGTACACTTTTTTGTTTCTGCATGATTCCCTGCAGTAAGCAGCTCATAATTAACAGTGGACGAATAACATTTCTGCCACTCTGAGTATTAAGTTTTCTCACAACAAATGAAAACGTAATTGCCATTACACAGAGCCCTTATCGGAGTGAACACGCCGCCGTGGGGATGAGGGAGATTTACTGATAGGCACAACTTCCACAGCTACTTAGGGATGAGAACAAAACGCTGGTGGCTGAGGGGCTGGAGCTGCTGGGCACACTGATCCAGCTTCCTGCAGCATCTCCTGGCAGTCCTCTCCATGGGCTCACTGCCAGGACCTCAGGAACAGCTCGTGGGCTCTGCAGCAGAGGAATCCGAGAATCACAGAATGGTCTGGATTGGAGGGACTTTAAAGATCATCTCCTTCCACCCCCTGCCATGGGCAGGGATATCTTCTATGATCCCAGGTTTCTCCAAGTCCCATCTAACCTGGCCCTGGACACTTCCAGGGATGCAGCAGCTGCAGCTTCTCTGGGCAACCCATGCCAGGACCTCCCCACCCTCCACCTTCTGCTGCTGCTTGTGCTCTGAAGCCCTCTTGGAAAGGCTGGTCTGGTATTTATCCTTTCTTTTTTCCCTTTTCTTTTTAGTTTTTTATTTTCCTTCAGTAGGTTGGGGTAACATAGAGACTCTTCAACCATATCAGAGCTGCTCTGCCCAAATCTTGAGCATTTCCATTTGTACAGTGATACTTTGCCCCCAGAGGGAACAACCTGGAGGATCTCTCCATGCTGGTTTTTTGCTTATGTAGAAGTCCCAGCTTTGCAGTCACTGTCATGATGCTGGTGTAATATCACAGACAAAATCTTTAGGGAGGATATAATTGCCAGTTGCTCCATGAGTTGCCTCCCAACATCTTACCTGAACTCTTTGAAAGAGCATTTTCATCACAGGATAGGAGAAATAATGGCTTTCTGAGGACAGGCTGTGTCCTGGCTGTAATTCTCAAGCAAATGGGAGCACAGAGCACAGGCAAGGCAGAAAATGCTGAACTGCACTGATGAGTTTCAGGAAAGAGCTCCCTCACCCATGTGCTGGGTGTAATTAGCACTCATTAGAGCTACTTATTACACAGACACTCCCAGAGGCCCCGCCAGGATTTCTGCTGGGCACTGAGCAAATCCATGGAGAGAAACTTCCTGCTCCCAAGCCTCAATATCTGAAAGCAAATCTCTCAAGGGCAAGGAATTAAATTAGTTCTGAGGTGCAGATTGATCACCTCACCCCAGGGATGCACAGTGGAGCTTCCTGCATGTGTGGAGAGCAGGACTTGGTGTCACAGGGGCTCCTCTGCTCCAGTTCTCTTCCACAGAGGATCTCAGAATCTCTGAGGTTGGAAGAGACCTCCAAGATCATCGAGTCCAAGCCATGACTGACACCCACCTTGTCACCCAGACCAGAGAGCTGAGTGTTTCTTGAATACACAACAGATTGGTCACTTGGCTGGGTATTTTCCTAGATCCAAGCCAAAAGATATTCCTTTTCCCAATGTATATTTCCAAGGAATATACATCCAAAACTGGGCTCTGATATCTCTCCCCTGGAGCAGTGATGCTGGAGGTCCCACACTAATGGGGCACCTATGTCCCACCACCCTCCAGGTGAGCCCCCATCACCACGCTCTGCATCCAGGGCTCCCTGATCCTGGACACCTGGACATCCAGAAAAGTAACTATTTAACCTTTTGTGAGCCTTGTTGCAATCCTGTTGCCATCTCCCACACAACCCCAGCTGCAGGTTTATCTACTCACAGGTTTTAGAAAAGCTGGATTAGAAATATGCAGAAATTCAGAGAAATAAACCTGTTTCTCAGCACATTACTCCAGGGTGGCTGTACCTACTCAGGGATGCCCTGTGTGACTACCCCAGCCTTGGAGTTACAACCACTCTGTGTTTGGACAGCTCCTGCCAGACCCTCCCAAAGCCCATTTCATTTTTATTTGTCAACCACAAGCGATGAGCTGGAATCCAAATACAACACGAGTGAAAACCACTCCTCCCAAAGGGATTTACAGCCTTTAAAAGATTTAAAGCAGGCCTTCCAAAACGTTCCCGGGGCTTGGAGCTGGATGGTTTGCTCCTCACACAAACTTTTGGGATTAACACACTGTTTTCAGAGTGGCCAAGGCTGTGGAGCAGCAAAGGGAGAGGTGGATCTTTGGTGAAAGTCTGTCAAATGATTAGGGGCACACCCTGTCCCCGGCAATTTGCATGTGGATGTCATCAAAAGGCTGTCGCCACACATCAGTGATGTAACAGTCTGAGGTTATGTCACAATAAAGTACTTTTTATAATTAAAAAAATAGCCCCCTGTGTTTTTGGAGTACTACAAGAGTACCCAAAAAGCCAGAAGTGAACAAGAAGACATCCAAGATCTTTTGAAAATGAAGAATTCTCTTGATAAATGCATCTCTTAATGAAATACAAGCAATTAAACTAAAAGCCCTATCGAATACTGCTTGTCACTCCACACATCGACATTTAATTGAATTTTTTTTTCCATCCCCTGGTCCTTTTTCCCTGATAAACAAATTCATTCACAACGGATCAGGTTTCACTAACCCAGAAACTAGATGAGAGTCAATCAACTAATTGACACAACAAAGACTTCTATATAAAGAAAAAAAATTGTCTAATTAAAGCTGAAATGAAATTTAACGATACACAGTCGTCTTATAGTAATGAACAGTCTTCTTGTATTAATTACTTGAGGTTTAACCCTTTCCCTTCTGGTCACTGAAATCATGAGAAGGATGAAGGAGGCAGAGGAAGTGCTTCAGCTGCTGTGTTTATCCAAGAGTTTGCAGAGCTCCTGATGGAGAGGAGGCACCTGGATGACCCAAAGTCTCCCTGTCTGCTCTGGGTTAAATCACTGAGTGCCATTGTCACCTGTTTTTCTTCTTCCCTGCTTGCTGAACTGTTCAAAGGAACTGCCTCCCTGCCTGCCCCGTGGTGCTCAAACCTGTGAGAGACCCAGAGAGATGACAGAGAGTGTCCAGGATGGATGGAGGGAGGGAGGGAGGGAGGGATGGATGGATGGATGGATGGATGGATGGATGGATGGATGGATGGATGGATGGATGGATGGACAGACTCTTTCTTCTCTCACTGCAAGGCATCAGAAGCCCTTGGGAACTTCATTCTGGTCCAGCATCACAAAAAATATGCTCACAGAGGGACCTCAATCACAGCCCTGCTCTCAGTGAGAGCTTTGCTGAGCCAGACAACATAGCCCATCTCCTCACTCAAAATTTACCAAATCATTGAAAACACTTGGGATTTTATCTCATGCTTAAAAGCTTTCCTGAATAAAGTTGAGCTTGAGTATGTGACTAAAGTTCAGCAGGTGACTGAATGTTTTATTGAATCAGGCTTTGGTCCACCACAAACCTGAGCCAACTTGGGAGAGAAACTGAAAATCTGTGTTTAAAGTGAAGAACGCAGCAGCTGAACACATAAAGGGAAGCACAGCAGATACTTCATCCCTAAAACAAATCTCAAATATATTTGTAAAAACATGGAATCATAGATTGTCCTGAGTTGGAAGGGATCACCCAGCCCAGCCCCTGGCCCTGCACAGACACCCCAACAACCCCACCCTGGGCATCCCTGGCAGTGCTGCCCAAACGCTCCTGGAGCTCTGGCAGCCTCGGGGCTGTGCCCATTCCCTGGGGAGCCTGGGCAGTGCCCAGCACCCTCTGGGGATGAACCTTTCCCTGAGCTCCATCCTGACCCTGCCCTGACACAGCTCCAGCCATTCCCTGGGTGCTGTCCCTGTCACAGAGCACAGATCAGAGCTGCCCCACTGCAAGAAGAACTGCAGCCCATGGTGAGGTCTGACCTCAGTCTCCTCTTCTCCATCTGAACAAAACAAGTGGAGAGGTCAGGGAGAGACTCTTGGAGCTGCTGCAGTGACTGAGTTGGGCCAGTGGCCCATGAACCTCAGCAGGAGGAGGGCTTCACCCACTCATCATCAGTGCCTGGATCCTGGGTGCTCCCACGCTCCGTGGAACCAGTCCTGATCAAAGCATCCCAAAAATGATGAGCAGCCATTTGTGGAAAAGCCAAATAGAAGTAAGAGAGAAAAAAGCTCAGCAGAGGGAACAAGAGTTAAGTTTTAAAACTGTCTAATTGTTCGTGCAAGCTGAACCCACGAGAGGTGTCAAGTGCCTTTTCCTTCCAGCTCCTCCTGCACGCGGCGCTCCAGCCCTTGCCGCTGCTCTTGGCTCTCTCATCAAGAAGTAGCTATTATTTTCACAATCATTTTCTAGTGCACTTTATACCATTAACAGAGCATGCTGTTGTGAATGGTCATTTTGCTTGCAGGCAAGTTCAGACACAAACAGCATCGAGCTCTTTCACCAGCTGAAAACAACCCTGGGCTTCCCTCCCTGCCAGAGGGTTTGGAGCCTGTCAAGTGCCCAGGGCAATCCTGAACCACGCTGCTCCCCGGGCCATGCCACTGCTCTGAGAACTCATTTATGCTGAACAAAAGCTAATAGGGCATAGAGGGAAGAGGAAAGGGGAATTAGCAGCTCTGACAGACTCCTTCGGGTATTTATGGTTTTTCTATATAAAAAATTACAACTGCTCTGGAAATGCCACTTTGTTACGTTTGGGATAAGTGTGAACGGAGGAGAGGTGGTTCTGTAGGGGGAAGCTTTGTCTTCCAGCAGCTTTGTCAAAGGTGAAATTATTGCAGAATTTGTTGTGACCAGGAAGAAATCAACTTCTGGTCGTTGCTGAAGCTAAGCAAGATTTAAAGATACAAAAGCACACAGCTTGAACAGCTGGTCAGAATCCCTCATCATCATCCCAAAGCAGAGGTTTCCCATCTCCACCCACCAAAGAGCTTAAGGCCAGGTAGCCTGGATAGGAGGTAACTGGGAAAAGCCTGAGGCTGCTGGACAGGACAGGGACAATGCACAAGAACATCCCCAGAAAGTCTCTTTTAGCAGAGTCCTCAGTGATGGAAACAGCTTCTCCTGATCCCTGAGTGCTCCCAGCCCTTTCCCCAATACCTCAGCCCACCAAAACACCCTCCCCAACAGAGGTTTGTGAGCCCAGCCCTGACCCCCTAAAGGCAGAGGGACTGTGAGACTGTGGTGGCACTGGGATATGTCAGGAGAGAGCTGTGTCAGGGCCCCATGCCACCCAACAGGCAGACATGACAACTGTGTGAGCACGATGGGACCAGAAATGTGCCAGGAGTGTCTGCAGCACCTGCAGAAACCTCTTCTCAGACCCTCGGGAGCTGCTCCTGGCTCCTATGGATGAAGGAGGAACACTGGTGAGAGAGGCTGCAGGGATTGTCTGCAGTGCAGATGAATTTTCCCTGATATATTTAGACATATTTCTTGACATTCCCAGAGATGGCAGCCTGACAAATGCAAGTACTCCAAGGGTTAAGCGCTTTTAAATGTCTTGGGAGTTATTTGTAAAGCTATTACTTCTGAGTTTGTTAATAAATCAGGATTTAATACACCTGAGTTACATTATCTCCCTGTTCTAATGTATAAATCCTGTCACTAAACCTTCAGGCCCAAGTGCTGTGTGCTTTTAGTCTTAGCTTTAGCTACCTGGTTTCTAAAACGTTGGATTGTTTCACAAGTCAAGAGATGGATTTTTAAATCCTTCACATCCCGCAGCAAGTGTACAAATCTGTGTCTGCAGTTACAAATCCGATCAGAAGGTTTGTAAATCCCACAAAAGATTTATTTGAGAAAGTTTTCATTTACAAATTCTTGCTCTGCCTCTGGGACGTGTAAGTGACTTATTCGCCAAGGAGGATTCGTCAGACCTGGGTTAGATTGAGAAATCCTTCCCTTCGCTCGTCACACACAACGCTGGATAAATCCTCACCCAGCCAAGCCTGCATCTGTCTCCCAGATGAAGTTTGGGGTTAGCAGGGAGCTCCAGAAAAGTCAGTGGAGAGGGATGGATGTTCTGGAGGGGCGTCAGCCTCTTGGATCAGGCACAGTCCTGGGATTCCTCCCCACTGCTGCCAGAGGGAAACGCAGCTCAGAGGAAAGGCTTCATGGGGAGAGAGCTTGGGTGTGATGCACCTGCCCTGGATGTGAACCTGAGGATCACCAGCATCCTCAGGAAATTGGTTGGAGGAGGTCAGTGAGGGGTGTAGGGTCTTTTGACCCCTAGATGTGAGGTTTTTTTCTTCTTTATAAAAGCCCCATATCAGAAATGAAGGAGTGGAAGCTTTTTGCTCAGTTTCTCGGGTTATTAGTTTTCTTATCAAGACCTCAGTGCAGCCTGTGCCTGGCTTGTTGCTGTAGATTCCAAGCTACAATGGCTGCTAGTTCTTGTGTGCAGCATGTTTTTAAAACCTTGTTATCCAGTAATTGACCACAACATATGGCATTTTTCATTTTGTACCAATAACTATCAAATATTTCTAACACATTTTTTCTACCTCAAACCTATTGCACCAATCATTCTGTGCCTTCTTCAGAGTGGAACATGGAGGGGGAAGAAGGAGAAAGTACCCAGGGACAATGCCTAAAAGTCTCCATCTTGTCTCTAGTACATCTCTACACAAAACCTTATACTATAATTTTTCACCTTGTGATAAACTAAACTAAAACCTGTTTCACACCTTCGATGCTTTCAATTCATCCAGAAGTGTTGGAAGCTTTTTCCAGGGGCACAGATCAAAGTCTGTGTCCCCCTGGGGTGCTCGGGGGGGTCTCAGCGCCCTCAAAGCAACAGGAGAACCTTTCCATCGTTCCTGGACTCTGACAAGGGGTAGGAGCACTGGAGCCAGGTGCCATCCCCACTTGTCCCAGGCTTTTTGCTGTTTTTCCTCCTTGAGATGGATCTCGTAGGGTCTGAGCAGCCACGGGAACAGCTGGCACTGCCAAACAGGGGTGACACCCACCAGTGATGGCTCTGAGGGCCTCAGGGTGGGCAGTCACAGCACAGGACCTGGGCACAGCCAGGGCTGCCTGAGCAGGATCCCATCCCAGACCCTGCCCACACCCAGCTGGGCCCAGCAAAGCCAGAGCAAGGCTGGGCACAGTCACCCCACCACACACTCAGGTCTCCCCTCAGCAGGCTTCCAGCATGTTTGTTTCCTGCCAGGAAGAGACTGTCATGCTGGAAAGATAAGGCTGGATATGGACGTGGAAGGAAGGCAGCTGAGCTGCAGCACCCCCTTGGTGATGCCTTGAGCATCAGCCCACCTTGGCTGCAGAGTGAAACCTCCAGCACCTCTCACTCTGCCTCTGAGCCAGTTCCCATGGCTCTGTCACCTCTGCAGGTGCTTCCATAACCAGTATGGAATAGAGTAGTTAAAGGAGTTGGGAAGATCAATTTGGTTTACGTCAAATATTTGACTTTTTAAAATCATTTATTTTTTTTACTTTGCTGCTTTGCTTTCTGGTTTCAGGCCCCTCCATTCACCTCAGAAAATTTTACTGAGACATGGACCTCTGAGGACACGGAGGTAAATATGAAATGAGATGAAAAAAAGTCAGGGAGGTTTTATCAAAAGTAGATCACATAAAACTAATTTAATATCATTTTAATAGGAAAATAGAGAGGAGCAGAGGAGCTAATCTGTCTAGGTTTAAACAAAATATTGCATATAGAGCCTGGTGGGAAATCAGTCTTTCAATAGACAATCTTCCCAGAATCTCTGTGGAAGGAGTTACAGGAGTTGCAAAGGGGATGTGGGTCCAGCTGAAGGGAAGGCTGTGCAGAATGAAGTTACCAGCCAGGAGAGCAGAGCCAAAAGGAGCTGCTCAGGGACCAGCCTGGGGGTCTTCATGCAAAAACCAGGTGTGTGCTTATGAAATGGAGGGGATTATGAAGTTAGAAGTTATTGCCAGTGCTGAAGGAGCCTGGGTTGCCAGACTGGAAATGTTGAAATGGATCCCAGAACAAAACAGGGTCTGGCCACCACAATGCTGGCCTTGCTTGCTTGTCCTGGGCTGGACCCAGGAGTAAACTGGGGCTCAGGAATGCCATTTTCCCAGGAAGAGAAAGACCAGAGGGGTTTTCTCTGTAGGATGGGAAGTGGTCTGGTGCCCAGGTGATGTGGCTGTGACGGGAGAAGATACCAGCCATGCCAAGGTAAGCCAGTGCTACTCTCTCCCTCTGTCCCACGGGGCTTTGGGCTGATCTGGGAGGTGGCTGGGGCTGCACAGACCAGGCTGGGACTGTGGGGCTGGAGCTCAACCTGGCTGGAGGTCAGAGAGTCTGAGAATCATGGAACGGTTTGGGTTGGAAGGGACATTAAAGCTCATCTCATGCCACCCCTTGCCATGGGCAGGGACACCTTCCACTGTCCCAGGCTGCTCCCAGCCCCAATGTCCAACCTGGCCTTGGGCACTGCCAGGGATCCAGGGGCAGCCACAGCTGCTCTGGGCACCCTGTGCCAGGGCCTGCCCACCCTCACAGGGAAGGATTCCTTCCTAATCTCTACTCTAAATGTACTCTCTGGCAGTTTGAAGCCATTCTCCCTTGTCCTGTCACTCCAGGCTCTTGTAAATACTTTCTCCATCTTTTTTGTAAGCTCTTCCAGGTACCAGAGGTGGTTGGGAGCAGATACACCTCCCACCTCTGACCTCCAGGGCCCAGACACTCGGCTCTGAGCCACAGGAGACTGGATCCAGCCATCCCAGGGATCCTGGAGGTGCAGATTCCCTGGAGTGCTGGCTCCCCGTGCCCCGGGGCTGCAGGTGTGTTTGAACAGAGCAGCAAATAAACACCATCCCCTCCTTTGGTCCGCAGCAATAAGGGTGGGCTAACACGACACGGCACTTCTTAATTATTAGATCACCAACATCAAATAAAAGACATATCAAACCTTCCAGGAAGAGATGCAGCTTTAAACTTTGACTTTAAATTAAAATAAAAAATCCCCAAAGCTGGGAGAGGGCTGCTTCTCTGCGCGCCTGAAAATCAGAAATGGCTTTGCCATCTCATACTGCTTCTGTTTGTCCATTCTTCCTGTCTCTGTTTTCATGTTTTCATTTTTCTATGGCTATGTGGAACACATTTCTCAGTTAAGTACTTGCTTTTGAGAGTTGTTGCCATAACAGCCGTTTCATTCCACGATATGCACACTATCTCTGAAATACAGAATTTCTCCTTAAAGGAGCATGTGCCACACACATCAAAGAGGAATATGGACTCATTATTTTTACATTATTTTGTGGGCAAATAGATGTTTTCCAATACAGTTTTTTTTTTCTTCTTTTCTAACTGGATTTTCTTGTTCAGTGAAACTATGGGGTTTTTAAGCATTCCTATCTCATAGTATAATTTTTTGCCTGAAACCCAGAATATTAGGAGACAAGAATCTTTATTGTAGTTTCTTTTCTCCAAAGGTCTGAGAGAACTCTGCTGCAGTTAATGCATTTAAAACACATCTTATTAGACAGAAAAATTATGTAAATAAAATCCATTAAAAATGCATAGTTTTTGAAGTAAAACCTCAATTTTCCTGCACGAATTGATGGTAGAGGGAAGGAAAGGGCCAAGAATAGGTTACCTCATTTTTTAGTATCTTGCTTTTGGTGGTCTCTGCAAGAGGCATTATGTGTGCAACTGAACAGCAAGTTTTTCCCAAAAAATACCCCACAAAACTATTCTATTTCTGAAGAAAAACAGAGTTTGGAACGAGATGATCTTTAAGGTCCCTTCCAACCCAGGCCATCCTGTGCTTCCATGTGCTGCTCAAACACGAGTACTGTGGTTTGCTCACCACAGAGGCGTGAAACCACAAGCACCGAAGTGAATTTGGATTTATACATTAATTTCTAGGGTCCTCAGGAAAGCCAGGCTTTGGATTGCAAACTCAGGGAGATCACAACCACAAGAGCCCAAGTCAGGGTTGGATGGAGCTCTGAGCATCCTGGTCTGCTGGAAGGTGTCCCTGCCCATGTCAGGGGAATGAGACAGGCTTTAAGGTCCCTTCCAAACCATTCTGTAACTCTGGGAGGGAGGAGGATGCTCCTCACAATGCCATACCCCTGTTACCTCCATTCCTTCACCCACCACGGGTGACAGACACCGCCTGGCACTGCAGTGCCACCATGCCCCTCCTGCAGCAGTGTCAGAGCTGACACAGCCCTCCTGTCCCTGCATAGGAGCATTCACAGCCCTCCTGTCCCTGCCCAGGAGCACTCACAGCCCTCCTGTCCCTCCATAGGAGCCCTCACAGACCTCCTGTCCCTCCCCAGGAGCCATCCCAACCCTCCCATCCCTGCACAGGAGCTGTCCTAACATTCCTGTCCCTGCACAGGAGCTGTCCCAACCCTCCTGTCCCTGCACAGGAGCCATCCCAAACCTCTCATCCCTGCACAGGAGCCGTCACAGCTCTCCTGTCCCTGCACAGGAGCCGTCACAGCCCCCCTGTTCCTTCACAGGAGCTGTCCCACCCCTCCTGTCCCTGCATAGGAGCTGTCCCAGCCCCCCTGTCCCTGCAGAGGACCTGTCAGACCCCTCCTATCCTTGCACAGGAGCTCTCCCAGCCCTCCCATCNCTACTCTAAATGTACTCTCTGCCAGTTTGAAGCCATTCTCCCTTGTCCTGTCACTCCAGGCTCCTGTAAATACTTTCTCCATCTTTTTTGTAAGCTCTTCCAGGTACCAGAGGTGGTTGGGAGCAGATACACCTCCCTCCTCTGACCTCCAGGGCCCAGACACTCGGCTCTGAGCCACAGGAGACTGGATCCAGCCATCCCAGGGATCCTGGAGGTGCAGATTCCCTGGAGTGCTGGCTCCCCGTGCCCCGGGGCTGCAGGTGTGTTTGAACAGAGCAGCAAATAAACACCATCCCCTCCTTTGGTCCGCAGCAATAAGGGTGGGCTAACATGACACGGCACTTCTTAATTATTAGATCACCAACATCAAATAAAAGACATATCAAACCTTCCAGGAAGAGATGCAGCTTTAAACTTTGACTTTAAATTAAAATAAAAAATCCCCAAAGCTGGGAGAGGGCTGCTTCTCTGCGCGCCTGAAAATCAGAAATGGCTTTGCCATCTCATACTGCTTCTGTTTGTCCATTCTTCCTGTCTCTGTTTTCATGTTTTCATTTTTCTATGGCTATGTGGAACACATTTCTCAGTTAAGTACTTGCTTTTGAGAGTTGTTGCCATAACAACCGTTTCATTCCACGATATGCACACTATCTCTGAAATACAGAATTTCTCCTTAAAGGAGCATGTGCCACACACATCAAAGAGGAATATGGACTCATTATTTTTACATTATTTTGTGGGCAAATAGATGTTTTCCAATACAGTTTTTTTTTTCTTCTTTTCTAACTGGATTTTCTTGTTCAGTGAAACTATGGGGTTTTTAAGCATTCCTATCTCATAGTATAATTTTTTGCCTGAAACCCAGAATATTAGGAGACAAGAATCTTTATTGTAGTTTCTTTTCTCCAAAGGTCTGAGAGAACTCTGCTGCAGTTAATGCATTTAAAACCCATCTTATTAGACAGAAAAATTATGTAAATAAAATCCATTAAAAATGCATAGTTTTTGAAGTAAAACCTCAATTTTCCTGCACGAATTGATGGTAGAGGGAAGGAAAGGGCCAAGAATAGGTTACCTCATTTTTTAGTATCTTGCTTTTGGTGGTCTCTGCAAGAGGCATTATGTGTGCAACTGAACAGCAAGTTTTTCCCAAAAAATACCCCACAAAACTATTCTATTTCTGAAGAAAAACAGAGTTTGGAACGAGATGATCTTTAAGGTCCCTTCCAACCCAGGCCATCCTGTGCTTCCATGTGCTGCTCAAACACGAGTACTGTGGTTTGCTCACCACAGAGGCGTGAAACCACAAGCACCGAAGTGAATTTGGATTTATACATTAATTTCTAGGGTCCTCAGGAAAGCCAGGCTTTGGATTGCAAACTCAGGGAGATCACAACCACAAGAGCCCAAGTCAGGGTTGGATGGAGCTCTGAGCATCCTGGTCTGCTGGAAGGTGTCCCTGCCCATGTCAGGGGAATGAGACAGGCTTTAAGGTCCCTTCCAAACCATTCTGTGACTCTGGGATGGAGGAGGATGCTCCTCACAATGCCATACCCCTGTTACCTCCATTCCTTCACCCACCACGGGTGACAGACACCACCTGGCACTGCAGTGCCACCACACTCCTCCCGCATCAGTGTCAGAGCCGACACAGCCCTCCTGTCCCTTCACAGGGGCCATCACAGCCCTCCTGTCCCTGCCCAGGAGCACTCACAGCCCTCCCACCCCTGCACAGGAGCCATCCTAACCCTCCCATCCCTGCACAGGAGCACTCACAGCCCTCACATACCTGCACAAGACCACTCACAGCTCTCCCATCCCTGCACAGGAGCTGTCCCAGCCCTCCTGTCCCTGCACAGGACCTGTCAGAGCCCTCTCATCCTTGCACAGAAGCTCTCCCAGCCCCCCTGTCCCTGCACAGGACCTGTCAGAGCCCTCCCATCCCTGCACAGGAGCTCTCCCAGCCCCCCTGTCCCTGCCCAGGNCCCCCTGTTCCTTCACAGGAGCTGTCCCACCCCTCCTGTCCCTGCATAGGAGCTGTCCCAGCCCCCCTGTCCCTGCAGAGGACCTGTCAGACCCCTCCTATCCTTGCACAGGAGCTCTCCCAGCCCTCCCATC
>VZRF01006971.1:20592-47009 GCA_013396875.1 Vireo altiloquus
GGGGAGGTTGAAATAAAAAGGACTTAGGACTGAGAATTTGGGTTCTAACAGACCATGAAGTTGTACTCCAGGACATCCCTGTTTCCCCCAGGCTGGCCAAAGTCAGAAGCTGTTACCCACAAGAGCAACACTGGTCTCCTATTCTGTCTCCTAAAGATAAAGGCAGCCAAGCAATAAACAAAAAAACACCAAACTGTAGGTGAAGAGCTCCCAAAATACAGCTGCACTCTCTCGAGGAGCTCACACAGCAAAACACTCCCCCCTCGCTGCCCTTCAGCCCCACTCACACCAGTGCCACCCTCCCTGGCTCATCCCCCTCTCTGCCCTCATCTCCCATCGCTAAAGAGGCAGCCCAGATTGATCTGGGCCTGGCAAATTTGGGCTAAATGCACCCATGTCAGGACAGAGTTTAAAAGCTGCATGTTTCGTTTTGACACGCGCTAACCAAAGGCTCTGCTGTTATCGCGTCGAAACGATCTCGTATGGAGAAAGGCATCTCAATTTTCTGCTCCTGCTGCCCACATTGAGGTGAAAACTTGTGTGAAACAACATGAAACACTCCATCTTCAGTTCAACCAAGTGTTGCAACGGGCTTCCATTTTTCCTCAGGAACTGATTTTGCTTTTCGGGGCCATCCAAACCTCGCTGTTTGCAGCTCCGTCACAGAGGGTTTATTTGCCCAGCTCTGACCCAGGGCTCTGCTGCTGCACCAGCCTGGTCTCCAGGTGCCAGTGGCACAGGGACAGGAATCTGTGGGACCTGCTCTGCCACCACAGTGTCCCAGCTGTCCCCAAGGACAGGGCTGGCACCCAGTGGATGTGCCTGCCTGGCTCTGCAGGGCTGGAGAAGAGGATCTGAGCAGGTCCCATGCTCAAGCCATGACAGCACAGCAGGATTCTCCAAGCTTTTCCAGGAATGCACAGTGCTCATAGCTGGAAGAGTTTACTCAGCCCTCCGGGGGCAGCCACCTGCTCTGCCCTGACCATCATCTCCTGTGCAACAGGGCTCGATCCCACAGGAAACACACTCCTCCCGATGGCTGGGGACTAATTAGTGCACTGGCATCTTAATTCAAGGTGCACACTGGCCTCTAGTGGGCACAGACAAATCCTGTGTGATGGCAGCTCCAGAGCTGTCACAGCAACGGGGGAGAGCACAAATGACATCAGTTACGCAAAATATAAAATAAAATTTAAATATACATATATAAACACACACTCGATTGTCTGTCCATTCGTGAATTTATATATAAACACATTTATGTCTAGGTTTTTCATGTATTTCTATGCACACAAATAAATGTCTACTTGCTCAAGTATTTATATACACACATATATATATGACCTGTTATTCTATGGATGTCATACCTAACCCCAGTAGGTTAGTACTGGGGTACTAACTAGGTTAGTACTGCCTTGTACTTGATTTCTCTCTCATCTCAAACTCCATGAGTTTCTGTGTCATCCCTTTCTGGCAGAACCATACCAGCTCCCTGTGAAGAGGAGTTGAGCCATGGAATTAAAATCCAGCAGAAATCTGGGGCTTAGTGTTTTGGGGACACTACAGACACTACACGTTGACTGATGGCTCCTGCTGGGTTCAAATGGGCTGGAATCTGGAAAGAAGAGTGACAAAACTGGGGGGAAAAATTGGCTTGAGACTTGGAGATGAAAAACAGCTGCTCTACGAAAACTCAGCGGGGAGAAAAGTTGGTTTGGGCACACAGGGCAGGTGGGATGATGTGGTCCATCAGAGGTGTCTGACAGAGCAGATCCCAAAAGTGGGAGCTCTGCTGAGCCTGGGGAGCAAGGACTCTCTGGACTAGGGCTCCAAGGGAAAATCAAAGGCCTGGGCCTGTTTCTCCTGGAATAATTAGTACAAAAGTAGTTTTGCTTGGTTCACCGGCAGATCTGAAGGGGACCACAGGCAGATCTCACCCCACCTGCAGAGCCTCCCACTGAGCTCAGGCAGGAGAGGGAGCAGGGGAAGCTGCCAGTGAGGCTCACTGGGAAGAAACTCCAAAGATCCAGTGTTAGGGAATCTCAGGGGCTAGGAGGATAATCTGGGAGGTTGAAAAAGGAGCTCCTTGAAAGGGAGCTCTAAAGGTCTTCCAGTCCAGCCTCCAGAGACCTCTCCCTGCCCATGGCTCCAGCGCTGCTGTTGGTTGTATTTGTTAATGGAGATGATCCTTTAAGGTGTTTAATCCCCAGGGCCAGGACACAGGACCTCCTGGAGAGCCAGGACAAGGGCAGAGCCCCCCAGCCCTGCCCTCTGCTCTGCTGAGCTCCTTCATTAGCTCCTGCTCTCCTGCTCAACCCCCAAAGGATTGTCTCCTCCCCAAGGGGATCTGATCCTTCATTCCTCCTCCTTTCTTGATCCTGGTGCATAATAAACATGCCACACTTTCAAATACACTTTTGCCACCCCATGCCCTCTGACTGGGCAGCTGCCACCTTCAGCACCCATCTGACCAGCCCCAGTTACCTGCACTGGGAAGTGCCCAGCTAGGATGGGTCTCCAGGCAGAGCCCACCCAGAGTTGCTGGGGCAGCTCTGCAGAGCCTCAGGGCAAAACCATCAGATCCATCACCCTGGAGTGAGTGAGGAAATGGCCACAGACAGCCCCAAAACCCTGCTGGTCCTTACATCTCCAGGCTGCTCTGGGCATAAATGCGTTTATGCCATGAGATCCATAGGTAGCTTTATATGGGGTAGCTCCCACAGGGAAGAAATGAGCCACTCATGAACTAAGGAATCACAGCAGCTTTAGCAGCTAATCAAACCATCTTAGCTGCTGGGCAGTGGGAAAAGGGACATTTACTGACTGCAGGGTGACAGCAAAAAGAGGAAAGGAGAGAAGGGAAGGGAAGGGAAGGGAAGGGAAGGGAAGGGAAGGGAAGGGAAGGGAAGGGAAGGGAATTCTCAATGCTGCTTAGAGGTATATATATATTAACATTTCTCACACTTATGGATGCTTTGGGTATCCTCAGGTTGTCTTCCTTTGCACTACATCCACATTTTTCCCTGCAAACACCAGGGCACACAGGTGATGCAGAATAAAAACTGAATCTTTGCGGTGCATAAAGTCTCAGCTCTGAGACTTTAGCTGGTTCACAAAGCAGCTGTACTTCAGATGAACTGAAAATTTCCCGACCTGAGAGTTTTGTACAAAAACATTCACCAAGCTCCAGTGGAAGAACTTTTTCCAACTGTACACATGAGTTTTTGGCACAAGTGGAGCTTCAGGAGCTTTAGCTATAAGAAAATTATTGGTCCCAGGTCAAGCTGTGATACATCAGACAGGGATCTGCAAATCTGCTGCAAACCTCCTAAAAGCCCATGGGAGACAGCAGATAAAAATCTGTGGGTGTCTACTATATGGTGACTAATAAATGTTGATCAAAATGTTTGTAATTCTTACAGTGAAAATATGCTCTGGCAAACTCAGACGTTGCTCAGCTCAACACAAAGGTCTCCTTCCAACCACCCCACCAGGGCTCTGTGCAAGGAGGGCTGGGGGATTCCCTGGAAGGGTTGAATTGCCAGAGAATCATGGAATCATTTAGGTTGGAAAGGCCTCTATGATCATCCAGTCCAACCATTAACCCAGCACTGCCAAGGCCACCACTAACCCATGTCCCCAGGGGCCACCTCCACAGGCCTTTTGAATCCCTGCATGGATGGTGACTCCACCACTGCCCAGAGCAGCCTATTCCAGTGCTTTACAACCTCTTCTGCGGAGAGATTTCTCCTAATCTCCAATATAAACCTCTCCTAGGCCAACAGAAAGCTGTTCCCTCTCCTCCTGTCCCTGTTCCCTGGGAGCAGAGCCTGACCCCCCCCCGGCTGCCCCCTCCTGTCAGGGAGTTGTGCAGAGCCACAAGGTCCCCCCTGAGCCTCCTTTTCTCCAGGCTGAGTCCCTTTCCCAGCTCCCTCAGCTACTCCTCCTATGCTTGTTTAACCAAAAATACTTATCTTTAAATAGTTTAGTTTCAATGGTGTGTTTCACATT
This sequence comes from Vireo altiloquus, assembly GCA_013396875.1. Lineage (NCBI taxonomy): Eukaryota > Metazoa > Chordata > Aves > Passeriformes > Vireonidae > Vireo > Vireo altiloquus. Next base: position 24,604 of record VZRF01006971.1, read on the forward strand.
ACAGCTCAAGGTGAGAAGGACCAGCAGAGTCACCCAAGCCTTGGAGGTGCCACCAGGAGGCAAAACACCATGAGATCACCCATTCCCACTTGGTCCTCCCCACTCCAGGTTCTGACTGTCCTGGCAGGAACTTCTCACCTTCAAGTCTTTGGGCAAGTTTACCTGAAATTACCCATCAGCTATAAAAGCTGTGGGGGACTCACAGGCAGATGGCAGAAAGACCAAAAGACAAAGAGGCAGCTGGCATGGCTGGAGCACAAGGAAAAGCAGGCAGAAAATGGGATGAGTGTTGTTTTCAGCAGGAGCTCAATGCCCCCAGTGCTGGGCAGGAGGAGATGGATCATGACTCCAGGCTTTTATCCTACCAGTGGGGAGGAGAGGACAGGAGGACATGGCCAGACAGAGAGATCCATCAGGGAATGTACCTGGTTGCTCAGAGAAGCTCTGGATGGCTCATTCCTGGGAATATTCAAGGTCAGGTTGAACAGGGCTTGGAGCAACCTGGTCCAGCTGAAGATATTCCTGCCCATTGCAGGGTGAGTTTTTATGGTCCCTTCCAACCCAAACCAGTCTGGGTTGGAAGAAAGGCTCTGAAAAACACAAAGGAATTGCAGCCTCACTTCAGAAACAGCTCCAGGATCTCCAGGGCAGAGCAGGCATTGGAGCAAACTTAGACATGGAGAAAAGAGATTTTCTCTGGACCCTTTGTCCTACAGGATGAGAAGCCAAAGTGGAGGGGCAGAGAGGAAGGATCACCACGGACAACCTGATCCCAGCATTAATTCCCTCTCTAACACAAGAAGTAGACCTGAGCTCCCTATCAAGTTGTTGTCACAAATATTTCTGCTTAGCAGCCAACATAAAAATGAACACGAGTCCTTGATCCAGGCCCAGCAAAGACAGGGCTTTTTTCCCCCACCTAAGGGAAAAAGGGCAAAAAATAAAATCAGAAAATGTTTTGACTCCCTTTGAAACATTTTGACTTCCACTGAAGAAACTCCCTTGGGTGCCTGGACATTATTTACCATTGAAAACAGCTTTTGCCTTTGTATTTTGAGTTCTCCCAGGCAGGTGCCATCTCAAAACAAAAGTGGGAAGGTTTTGTTTTGGAGATTTTGAACTGATTTTTTTCTTCTCTTTTCTTTTTTGTCAACTACCGAGTGAAACATTTTGTTCAAAAACGCCTAAACAAAATATTTTGACATTTTCAAAATGTTCTCCTGTTCCCTTTAGCCAAAACACGTTGCTATATTCAAAGCAAATTCACAGATCCCTTCAGCCCTTCCAAAATGCTCTGGGTTTGCTGAGCTGCACGTTAATGGAGAGATAATGCTGCAGCCACAGAGGCTGAGGGAGGAGCAGGGAGCATGGGGGGAACTGAGATGGGCTTTGAGGAGTCAGAGAGGGAAAAATGAGGTAAGCAGCAGCTTTTGGGAAAGAAGGAAGGAAGGAGGAAGTGGGAGAAGCTGGGAGAGGATGAGCAGCTCACAGAGATGGGAAGAGTCAGGGGGCTGAGCAGCTCCATGGGTGTGGGTGATGAGGTTCATGAGGTGGCTTACGGGCAGAAAAACCTGTCCAAATCAGGGCCAGACACAGCTTTTGTGCCCACCAGCTGTGCTGTAGCTGCTGAGGGGAAGAGGAAGATCCATCCCTGCTCCCTACAGGACTATGCAGACACTCAGATGTGCCCCCTGGGCTGTGAGCCCCTTCCTCCTGACACACCAAAACCACCGGGGGAGAGCTCTGCTCAGAGCTTTCCCCTGTGGAGAAATGGGAGGAACACAAAATCCCCACACCTGAGAGGCTCCAGTGATGCTGTTTACTGGCAGCCCTGCCCTGCTGCCACCCAGAAACTGTGTCAGCACCAGCGGAAAGAACCCCATCATGGGCACCACGGGCAGCTGCTTCCACCTCTCCATCCTGGAGCTGGTCCAGGGTGGATGGGACCCTGGGACACCCTGTGTGAGGCAGAGGGATGGGCACCATGCATTCAGTCTCCTCCTCTCCTGGCTGGCCAGGACTGGGGGTGTCATTTGGGCTGGAAGGATGTGTCCTGCAGAAGTCCTCTCCACCTCTCAGGGCTGGCAGAGATGCGCTGGGAGCTGCGGGGCAGCTGCTGTGGGGCTCAGCTACCCCTGCCAGCCAGGAGAGGAGGCAAACCCACGGCCTGGATTCAGGAGAGAGGCAGCTGCAGAGCATTCACCCTTCTGGGTGCCATCCAAGCCTGTTTCCATGGCAAAGGGAGGATCAGCGATGGGCTGGCGCTTCGTTCCGCCTGTATTTCCTGTTATTTCACCTTAGCTACAGGCAGATTCGCGGGTGAATCACGGGGTGCGTGACCTCCGCAGATACCTCCACCGATACTCAGGGTGCTGGGGACACTGTGGGCGGCTGCTGTAATTAGTGACTAATTATGTGAATTCAGCAGCACAAGTCTCACACCACCCTGGCAAACCAGGTGCCAGCCAGCCTCGAGCAGGCCTCAGCGGCAGGTTGGGCACCATTCCCCACGTGTGTGACCCTGGTTTGCAACACAGCTGTAAAGACAAGGGTGGGATAGTGCTGTAGGACCCATACCCAAACCCACAGCAGCCACCCAAGCTCTACCCCAATCCTCTGGAGCTGTCCTACCCCAACACAGTGATGATGATCTACACATTGTCAGCGCCCCATGATGGAGAAACCTCTGTGACTGCAGCAGCAGGAAAAAAGGAGATGCTGAGAGGAAGGCAAAAAAAATGGAGTTTGAGGGAGACTGTGGAGGGATGGGGTTTGTTTGATGTTTTCAGCATCACACTGCTAGGAGATGTTTTGGGAGCTCAGCATTGGGACCTGACCTCATCCCAGGGTAGTCACTGAAGGTGACCCAAACCAGGAGCAGAAGAGATTTGGAGAATTCTGGTGAAATGTCTCAGCATGAAGGCAGCTCTGGGTTGGCCAATCAAGATGAAGGCTCTGCTCTTAGCCTTCTTCTGGTAGTGGTCAGGAGCCAAGACATGACCAGGTGGGACATTCTCAGAAGCTTTAAAGGGACCCATATTAAAAAAAAAAAACAAAGCAGAGCAGCCCTCCACCCCTACCCTCCACCACCTCTCTGGAGCTGCCTGGCACCATTGGTGCCTTCCACATAACCCAACATGGTGTGGGGTCTTCTGGGCAGGACCCAGCATCTCCCCACCTTGACCATGCCACTACAAGGCCAGTTTTCCCAGCAGAAGTTTTGGCCCAACAGTTTATCCTCATATCAGCAGCACAGAGCTGCACAGATGGAGGATTTCAAGGGGAAATTATTTAGATAAGAGATTATCAGGTATACCTTGATGTCAGCTGAGCTTATAGGCTTAATGCAGAATGATGAATCACCCATCCAAACACATATTATTTTCCCTGGAGGCATTGTCCTGTGAAATTTATTTCCCACTGAAGGGCCTTGTAAATCATTTGTAGCAAATAAACCACAGTATTGCCAACCCTACATGTTCTAAAATCTGGACTCCTGCCTGAAGACTGCCCTAAAAGCCAGGAGATCTTTCCCTTCTACCAGTTTCAGGAGATGGACCTTACTCTGCTTTCTGACCTTTTCTTTCTTCACTCACCCATTTTCCACGCTTCCCTCTCACTCCCCACTCCTGCCTTTGTGTTTCGCATTCACTTCTCCTGTTCTCATGCTGCTGGAGGACACAATCTGCCCAAAAGCATCTGCCATGCCAGCCCAGGCATCGAATCACTGCCACCACCAGTGCCAGCAAAGAGCGACCATGCACAGGAGCACATGCTCTACAGCAGCTCTCTGCCACTGGCTTTTCCCAGTCAGCAGTGGGTTTGATGGACAGGCTGTGCTGTTTCTTTGGCTTAAGGCATTTTTTTGAAGCTCTATCAGGTGATTTTGGCAATGATTCCACTCTCTACTCTCCACTCCAGGGAAAGGATGAAGAGAGACTCGTGTCCCAAGCACGGCTGAAGGACAGCAGACAGTTTCCTTGCTGGAAGTGTTGCCTTTCCCTGGTCCTGAAATTAAAACCAAAACATGGTTTATGGGGAAAAGGGGTTTTTACCTTGGTATTTATTTCAGGATCCTTGGGTACAACACTTTGTCCAGGTGGAATGCTCCAAAAATGCATGCACACCCTCACACTGAAATACACACAATTATAGGCCTTGCTAATTAGCACATCTATCAAAGATCCCCCAATGAGAGTCTGGAGTGAACCCCTCATTCTGAGGAACCTTCCCCCTGGCTGGGCCTGTCTGAGGTTCCAAAATGTGTTCTGGAGAGGCCCTTGGTGTCTGGGGCTCCCAGGATGTTTGCTCTCCTGGTTTAACGGTGCCGTGGGGCTGAGCTGAGTTATCAGCCTTGGGAAGTCACAGAGTGTGGGCCAAAAGCACTGAGAATACATCAAACTATAAAAGAGTGTGTGAGAGGGATATAAAATAAAAAGCAAAAAATCATTCTGGCATCAGGAGTCTTGTCCATCCTCTGCCTGGGGACAATCCTGACTCACTGCTCCTTTCCCACTGCTTCTTCTCACCCCAGCTTGATGCTCTCCTCTCTTTCTGCCTCTTGGAGCTTCATTTGGAGTTGGACATTCATTGAGTTGGGCTTGATGATCCTGGTTGGCCCCTTACAACTCAGGATATTCTAATTCCATGATTTCTGGGCACCCTTCCTTGGTGCCCTTTTCAGCCATCCTACACAGCAGAGGCATCTTCACTCCCACCTTGGAGACAACCTGATGGCCAGAGATCAGCCTGAGCTTCCACCAGTGCCCTCCAGGATCCTTCAGCCACCTCCATGGCCAGCCCATGCTTTTGGGGCATCAACTTCTCCTTGAAACCAGGTTGGTGGAGGAGACCCTCTTGAGCAACTCTCCCTGGAGCAGTGGTTGTGACAGGAGATGTAATGGGAAATGGCTCACGGCAGGACCAGGGCTCCTTATGACCATCCTCAGGGCCTGAGGAGTTTTCTGAAATACTGAAGCTCAGGGGTGCTGCAACAGCAAATGTTCACCTTTCAGTGGATATTAGGGGGGAATAATTTGTGCTAAGCAAAGTCTGCAGCAGTTGCTGCCCCATATCTGATCATCTCCCACGATAGGAGCTCGGCCCTATCTGATCCAGCAGTTATTGAAAACTCAGCTGAGTGTGACTGGGATCATTTTTCAGGGTTTTCATGTTGCTCTTTAACCATGGTGAAAATTAAAGAGCCAACTGTGGAAAGGGAGAAAGCGCTGTACTTTCACTATGACACTTTCTGGTAATGAGATATTTATTAATGTTCATTTCTTCTGAAAGGAAACAAACCAAACCCAATCCCTTATCTCTCTCTCGGTGTTTAAGTTATGAGTAACACGGGAAGCTTTCAGGCCATGAGACAGCAAATACACCCTGCTTGGGGGCCTGTGGGTGTAGGAGATGCAGCGATAAAGCCAAGGTAGATCAAATCACCCCCATTTACCTAGAGCTTTCTGCAACTCTTGAAATGATGGAGGGATTGAAAGATGCTTTGTCTTTTTTTATGAGAAAAGCAGCTGTGATTTAGCAGTTTAATCACTTTTGTCACAAAGAAATGCAAAACAAAGCCCATCACCAGGATAGATTTCTTTTTCAAAGCTCTGTTTTGTTTCCTGTCAGTAAGGAATGATTTTAAATGCTGAGATAGACACATAGGAAGCAAAATCATTGCTTATACAGCGGCCAGGCACAGATCAGCTCTGAAGCTGCTGCCCCACTAAGGGCTTAGCAATGGTGTTCATGATCAAACTCTGCTGATTTTGGGTGCTCAGCAGATTGTCACAGGCAGCTGACTGACCTGAGGGTGATTTGGATTTAGCCACATAACAAAGCACCTTGCAGGGTTTGGCTCACAGGTTTTTGCCCTCAGGTGACTTCTGGATGACCTTGTTGAACCTGCAGCACTGCGGGCCGGGCTGCTGCAGCTCCCCTGCACTCACACCTGGCACACACGACCTGAGTTCTGTAATTCTCAGCTCCCTCCCACGTTCCGGACTTGCAAACTCCTCATGGGCCCTGGGGTGCGAGGAGATGAGTTTCTTAAGAAGAAGTAATTATTTCCTTTGTCATTATGATCACGCTCATGTGATTTATTAGCACGGATGGAAACTTCACAGAGCTCTGCCAAGGAAGCTGTGGGTCTCTGCAAACGCTGCTCCCACCCCAACCGCAGCTCCCTTTGCCAGGTGATTTCCCAGCTGCCCGGCCCCAGCTCCTCACAAGAATCACAGAATGGTTTGGGTTGGAAGGAACCTTCCACACCATCTTGTTCCACCTGTCTGTCGTGGGCAGGGACACCTTCCGCTAGACCAGGCTGCTCCAAGCCCTGTCCAACCTGGCCTTGGACACTTCCAGTGACGGGAAGTGCTTTGGAATTTTTGTCTCATACCTTCCTATTCCCTCTTCTTCACTGCAGCCCAGCTCTCCCAGTACTTGGGAAAGAGCCAAAGTGCGTGCAGGGGAGTCCATTTCCCAGCTTGGCTGGTGTAGATGGGAGATGCAAAACAGCCCCTGAATTCCATATGGGGCATTTGTTTGTGTGAGATTTCTCCAAAGGTTTGTGGTACAGCCAGGTTTGGGGCACATTATCCCCATAGCAAAATAGCCATCCAGTCCCAGGCTCCAAAACCTTGCTAAGCCTTCCCAAAGAAAGGGCCACTATATCATGATGATTTTGTAATGCATCTTATTCTTTTACACCTTAAAAATGGTGGTCAAAGGGTCCAAAGCTCACATGCTGCTGCCAACATGGACAAGAGGGATTATACAAGGTTTGGAATCATTGTTTCCCTCAGGAGCCTTTTTTAAAACCCATTTTTCATTTCCTATTTGTTGGCTTTGATGTATGACTGCATTTCCCAGTGTCGGGCTGTGGCAATGAAGGAAAAGGTCTTGTTGTGCTGGAGAGAACAAGGGGTGATGGCTTGACCCAGAGGGCAGAGTAGGATGGGATATCAGGGAGAAATCCTTCCCTGTGAGGGTGGGCAGGCCCTGGCACAGGGTGCCCAGAGCAGCTGTGGCTGCCCCTGGATCCCTGGCAGTGCCCAAGGCCAGGTTGGACATTGGGGCTTGGAGCAACCTGGGATAGTGGAAGGTGTCCCTGCCCATGGTGGGGGTGGCACTGGATGAGATTTAATGTCCCTTCCAACTCAAACCACTGGTGATTCTAAGACTCAAGACAAAGACTGGAAGGGAAGAAGTCCTCATGGAGCTATGGAGAAGCCCTTGTGAGTGAGCAGCAGGAGTTTTCCACCTGGCTGGGTAGGTCAACAGCCTCCAAATCACCCAGGCAGAGGCACTGCACGGTTGTTTTTAAGGAGAAAGGCCTTTCTCTTTTAAGATGAAGGGCCTGCTCCAGCATCCCAGCCAGGAGACACATGGTTTCAGTGTTCCCATGTCCCACACTGGCTGCACATCCATCCCTGCCCCTCAGGTGGGGAAAAACACAGGCAGGAGCCAGTAAAAGAGCATTTACCCTCCTTAGTTATTCAGACGGGGAGAGGTGAGTGGAGAGTAGGAGACTCACTTCAGTGAGGGGTGGGTGGCAGTGAGGCTCCCAGGGAATGTGAGGAAACACTACACAAGGAGCATCAGCTCCCAGGTGGGTCTGGAACAGGAGACAGCACAGGTGAGAAGGCAAGAGCCAGCCTGGCCGGGAAGGACAAGTCCTGCTTCTCGTGAGAAACATCAGAAAGGCACATTTCCACCGCAGCCCCGGGCGGGAAGGTGTTTGCACCCACAGGCAGCCCTGCAGAGCGGCGTGGCTGCTCCTCACCGCCTCGGGAGCACAGGCTCCTCTGATCTTGGTGGCAGTGCCGGCGTTTCCCAACGCCCCAGCAGTGACGGCAGTTGTGAGATGAGCTGGCCTTCGCCTCGCAGCACCCGCTGCACCTCTGCTGCCAGCACGGCTGCAGGCCAGGGGCTGCTCCTGGGCCCAGCTGGGAGGGTCGGGTGACACCAGCAGACCCTAAAAAGCCACAACTCCAGCCTCTCTGAGGTGATCAATCCCATGGGACATGGCAAACCTCAGGATGGGCTGCTGCATCCCTCGGCTGGTGCTCCACACCCACAGCACACAGGCAGTGCAGGCAGCGCGGGCACCCACGTCCAGGATGCTCAGATGCCACCCTAACCACAGCCAAACTTGCCCCAAATCTTGAGACATGTGGCAGTACTTGAGAAGGCACTGATGTACCATGAGCTTCCACTGCTTTGGCCAAGCACCAGTGGCTCCCAGAGTTTTGTTTTGTTTTGTTTCCCAAAGCCAGTGACAGGATCCAAGGGAGTGGCATGAGTCTGTGTGTTTAGGGTGGATATCAGGGAAAGGTTCTTCCCCCAGAGGGTGCTGGGCACTGCCCAGGCTCCCCAGGGAATGGGCACGGCCCCGAGGCTGCCAGAGCTCCAGGAGCGTTTGGGCAGCGCTGCCAGGGATGCCCAGGGTGGGGTTGTTGGAGGGTCTGGGCAGGGTTGGGAGCTGGATGATCCCTGTGGATCCCTCCCAGCTCAGGATATTCCATAATTTTGTGATTCTCTCTCAGCCCAGGTGATGCCATTCAGTTAAAGACCTCAGCTGTCACTAAGAAAAATGTTATGTTTCCAACCCAAGTGTAGTAAGAGGAAGCTTGAAAAGATCTTGGACCCCTTAAGTCTCTGAAACAAGGAGGAAAACAGGCAGAGGTCAGAAGTTTTAAAATCTCATAATTTTGCAGGCCAAATTGTGATTGGTGTGTCCTGCTGGGCCCTCACACCTAACACAGGGATCATTTATCATCTGCTGCATGGAGTAGTGAGGATCCTTGCAGAGGACAATTTGAGTTTTCCTTGACTTCAGATTCCTCCCTAATCTGCAAAAGAAATCTCTCAGAGTGGTTTTCATTGGATTTTTTTTTTCTATTTTCAGAGAGCAGGGGGAAGTTCCACAATTTCCAAAAGGTCATATTTTCCCCTTTCAGCTATGAAAGCAACTCTTTCAGCTGTATACATGTGCAAAAATTCAGAAAGTGTGTGTTGGTACAAGGTATTACCCACGAAGACTTGTTAGATTAAAACATAGATAGGCATCATCTGAATTTTAACTACATTTCACTTGATTCACTACATTTTTTGAGTGAATGATACATGAACATGTTCTCTAAGATGACTTTAAAACACCCAAGCATGGTCCTGTAAACTTCTAATCCATTTCTCTTGTTAACCTTCATTGAGTTTTGTTATACCACCAAAAAAAAAAAAATCAAAAAGAAAACACTAAAAAAAACCAAACAAAAAACAAGAAAGGGGGAAAGACAGGAAATGAGCCCAAACAACCAGGTCTGAAAATGAGCAAAATTCAACTCAGGCTTGTTGGCAAGAATCCTATCGACCTTGGTCCCAAAACTGCAGCCATTGTTGTGGTAGGGTGGTACCTTGTTATTGCTGTTTGCCTGCTGGTGCTCATCCAATTTATGAGAAATCACAACTGAAAAGTTGAGATGCACAAGCCACAGCCCTGAGATGTCTGACATGGAAAAGCAGAGGTGACACAGGCTGGAATGGGGACTTGTGAGGCCAGATCAGTGATAAGTCTTCAATGCATTTTATCCTCAAAACACTGTAGGAAAAAGTACAAGAGAAGGTCCTGTGCCCCCACTGACAGTGGCATCCTCTACCCAGTCTGAGCTGCAGATAATGGTGCCACAATTGGTGGCTGGGTGACCCTTTGTATCACTGCTGGTTTCTTCTTTGCACCCCATTAAAAAAGAGGGGTTGGGCTCAGGAGCTGTGACAATCTGCTGAGCACCTTGTCCTGTGCTCAGTCACTCCCAGAGTGGACATCAAACTTTGGAGCTCAGGAGCTCTCCTGCCACACCAATTTTATCAGGAACTTATTTTAGTAGAGCTGGGAGGTTATTGCAGGGAGTTTTGCACTGCCAGCCTGTCCTTTTCCCGTCTGGGAGCCTGTCCTTTTGGAATCCACTGCCACCCTCTGCCCTGTCACCTCACTGCCCTGAAGGAGCTCCACAGCTGGAGTGGTGACGAATGCTTCAATACACACATTTTGTCTGGCATGAAAACAGAGCCAGCACTCACCCTCAAGGCTCTCTAGAAGGCTCTAAATAACATTAACAGAGGAGAAATAAATATCATCTTCAAATCAGAGAGCATGGAGCCCTCCAGCCCACTGACATTTGAGGACTCAGACAGCAGGAGCAGTCCTGCCATGAAAACTGTCCTCTCATGACACAGACACTATTGGACCACTCACAGTAATTGTTAATAAAGGCACACAGATCTCCTTGAAAATGATTTCCATGTTGGCAGCTGTGTCAGCTGCAGCACTGTGGTCATTCCTGTGCCTGCAGTCAGCAGCAGAATGGGCTTTGCTCTGGGAGGAGACCAGAGCACCACAGAACCACACAATCCCAGAATGGGTCAGGTTGGAAGGGACCACCGTGGGGTCATCTGTTCCATCCCAGAGCACAGGGCACAGGGCTGTGTCCAGTCAGTGCTTGAATAACTCCAGTGAGGAGACTCCACAGCCTCTCTGGGCTCTGCTCAGGGCTGGGTACTGCCCAGGGCAGGAGTTGTGCCTCCTGTGCAGGGGAATTGCTGGGATCAGTCCCTGCCCTTTGCTCTGGGGCCATTGCTGGACCCTGGAGCAGAGCCTGAGCCCTGCTCTGACCCTCCCTGCAGCCAGGGACAGCCAGGGGCACAGAGTGACACCAGGGACACCCAGGGACAGCCAGGGGTACAGAGTGACACCAGGGACATAGAGTGACACCCAGGGACACCCAGGGGCACAGAGTGACACCAGGGACACCGAGGGACACCGAGGGACACCCAGGGGCACAGAGTGACACCCAGGGACACCCAGGGACAGCCAGGGCTGAGGGCTCCTCTCAGCCAGGGCTCCTCTCCAGGCTGAGCAGCCCCAGCTCCCTCAGCCTGTCCTGGGCACTGAGATGCTCCAGGCCCTTCCTCAGCTCCGCAGCCTCTGCTGGCCTCGCTCCAGGAGCTCCCTGGCCCTGCTGTGCTGAGGAGCCAGAGCTGGACACGGCACCCCAGAGGTGCCCCCAGGCTGGGCACAGGGGCAGGATCACATCCCTTAAGGGCACACCAAAAGCAGTGGCCCTCCCAGGGCCCCAGAAGTACCTCGAGGGGCTGACCACAGACAGACACAGGCAGCAGCAGAGAGATGTGACATTTCTTGCTGTGCCAGACATGGACGGACACCAGTGATGCTGTCACAGTGGCAGGCTTGTGTCTCACAGCCCTGTCCAGAGGGATAGGAGCTCTCTGAGCATATAGAGCAGGCATTCAGGGAAGCAAAACTGCCTTCAAAACACTTCTGGTTGACCATGGAGGGAGCAGGTGGCTAGCCACCAAATCCTGCTCTGAAAAGCCACTGCCAGTGAAAACATTCTTGATTTTTATCAAGAATCCTGAACTAACAACTGAAAACTGAAAGTTTTGCTTTTAAAGCAAAGCTATCATTGTTTCAGTTCTTGACAAAGCACCAAACATTTGCCAGAGAGGTTTCAACACAAATACCTTGGCCAGCACCTCATTTTCTAAGCCACTAACCATTTTCTGATTGGACTATCTGTCCAGGCTGCCCCAGAAGTGGGCAATGTGGGGTTGGTCCTCTCCATCAAAAGCTGTCCTTGTCCACAGCTTTTGCCAGGAAGCAAAAGGGGACATTGAAATGTCCCTGTGGTCCTGCTGGGAGGAGCTGCACAGCTGAGTCTGGATATCACAGTCCCTGGAGAGCGGGACGTGGAGAGGAGAGGAAGGAGGTCCCCTCCATCTCCTTCCACACTGCAGGAGGGGAAGAACAGCTCCATGGGAATGAGTGTCAGGAAAGACAGGGTCAGGAGCCACCTCCTCACCTGCAGAGTGAAGCTTTTAAGGAAATCAGCTTGCTGCTGGAATCCTTCTCATCAAACATGGATGAGACACTGAAAATGCCATTATGAAGAACCTCGGAAAGGAGGCCAGGACCTCACCAGGAGGAGGTTATTCAATGTGTGAGTGCAGAAAGGGGGATGTAAGTTTTGAAGGCATGGACTGCCAACAGCATGGACAAAAAAAGCAGGTGTTCATTGCAGAAAACCCAGCTGGTAATTCTCTGACAGCCAATTGATGAAGGACAAAGAGGTCACAGAGTCTGAGCTGCATTTGGGGCTGTATTTCATTGCCCAGATCATCACACCTCTTTCAGGGAAGAGTGAGGTGTGGCCAGCACATGGATCCCACCCAAATCCTGCCAGGACCAGGCACTGGTGCTCCTCAGGTGGCTCTGGCTCCTGTGCAGAGCTGAGCTGGCATCCCCATGGGAGATGTCACCAAACCAGCTGGGCTGGGGCTTCCCTCTGCTCTGCCTTCCCCCTCCAAACCATCCCCTTCCCAAGCACCACAGGGCAATCACTGCCATTAATGACCACTTTTGGTGATCAGTTGTGCTGTTTTCATGGAAATTTCTACATCACAGAACTGGAAGCTGTCAAACACCACAGTAATTTTCACAGAGAACAATGTCTTTCAGGGTTTTCCAGATTATATACCCCAAGAAGTTTTAAACACTCACTGAGGAACTAAATAAATCTGGGGACAGAGGCAGCCATCAGGGTTGTCACCCAAATGCCTCAATATGTGACATACACTGTGTAGCAGCCATAATCATGGAATCCTATGCTGATTTGGGTTGGAACTGACCTTAAAGCTCATCTTGTCCCAAACCTCTGCCATGGGCAGGGACACCTTCCACTAGTCCAAGTTGCTCCAACCTTGCCTTGGACACTTCCAGGGATGGGGCGGCCACAGCTTCTCTGGGCCAGTGCTCCAAGTGGTTTTATGGTTTTTTAAAGGCAAAACCAAGGTGAATGCCGGTGTTGCCTTTTTTGGCCCTAAAATTAAAACTAAAACATGGTTTATGGGGAAAAGGGTTTTTTACCTCGATATTTATTTCAGGATCCTTGGGGGCAGCACTTTGTCCAGGTGGAATGCTCTGAAATGCATTCACACCATCACACCGAAATACACACAATTATAGGCCTTGCAAAATTAGCATATTTATCAGAGATTTTCTAATGAGAGGCTTGAGTGTACTTATTTCTCTGAGGAACTTTTTCTCTGGATGGGTTTGTTTTACTTTACAAAAATATGTTTTGGAGAGGACTTCGGTGTCTGGGGCTTCTAGATTGTTTCGTTTCTTGGTTTAACAGTGCAGTGAGTCTCAGCTGAGTTATCAGACTTGGAAAGTTACAAGTATGCAGCCCAAAAGCACTGAGAATACATAAAACTATAGAAGAGTATGTAAGAGATGCAAAAAATCATTCTGGCATCACTGGTGCATCTCTGTGCTGTTCACACCACACCATAGAGCGGTGTCAGATTCTGCCACTCAGGCTCCTGGGTAAACCCCAGCCTGAGCCCACACTGCCCCAGAGTGGCTGCTGGTGGTGTCCCACTTCATCCTCTGTCTCTCCTCAAAACTTCAGGACAAAACTTCCTTTTCCCAAGTGCCAGGGAAATCTCCCAGCAGCTCCAAATCCCTCCCCCAGTCCTGCAGCACAGTGTGGAGTCAGACACTCCTGTGCACAGTCCTTGTCTACAGCAGAGAAACAAACTCACCCCTGCCCTGACCTTTACCGAACAGCAGGAGATCCTTGTTCACTGACAAGTTGCAGTGAATTTGTTTTACGTGACCATAAACTAGGGAACAAAATGTTCCTACCACCTGTGTTTCCAGAGAGCCACAGGAATTTTTTCTCATTGCTTCTCTCCACCTGTAATCTCAGCCCTTCTTATCAAACTCAACCCTTCTTATCAAACTCAGCCCGTCTTACCACACTCACTATGCTCATGAGAAAGGTGAGGGATTCTCCCAGACATAACAACTATTATGAACTTCAAAGTCCAAATCCTGGCTGAGCTGGAGCTACTAACCAAACTTCCCAACCCTTTCCCACTATGTGTAAGGCTAAATAACCCTTCTTCTCCTTTTTTTCCTTTGCAAGAGAAGTAAATGATGCAGAAGAACCCTGTGCAGACACCCCTGACCCTCATGGTGCAAGGGGCTGACAGCAGACAGACCCTCACCCCTCTCCCGAGGATCTGCTCCTTGGCTGTGGGGACATGATGAATTTATGTCACAGAAATTCTGCCTGTCCCCTCTTTGCCTACAGGCACCACCCATTCGAACACCTTCAAATCTGCTAGGTAAAAAAGTTTCAAAGCCTCATTCTCCATGGGAAAATCCTCTCTTGGTTAAAGAAAATGAAGCCTCATTCAGGCAAGTGGGGCAGTTTTGGACTTTATCGATGCCAGGTAATGTGGGTGCCACAAGTTCCCATACTAAAAACCAAGACACATTGATGTTAACTCAGTTTTACTTTTTCACTTGTCAAGATCCCAACAGTGAGCCAGACTTGCATAAAGCATTCAGACTCTACACAGAGCCTCAGTTCTTTGTGAACACAGTGCAAAAATTTCTGTGTGCGCCAGTTTGGAAGAGATTTGGAGCAGGAGCATGGCTTAAAATCACATCACCTAAAGGAAGGACAGAATCCAGGCAGCCCATCAGTTTTCTGTGTTTTCTGTCCACTTGTATTTTTCTCTTTTATTATGTTACTCAGGTGCTAAACAAATAAAATCAATTCTGAACTTATAAAAAGCTATCGGAAATGTCTCGTCTTTTATAGTGAAATCTCAACCGAAGCAGCCCACAGCAGTTGGAGAAAAATCAATCATCATTTCCATCCTGCTACGTGTGCTACTAAAATTAAGAATTGATGTTCAGCTGCAAAGGAAAATTATTTCAAGAGAACCACCTTAGCACTAGTTTTCAATGTTCATAAACCTCCTGTTTACAGCTCTTCCCATAGCAGACAAGCTCCTACATCCCACCATGAATTATAAATATTAATGAGGTATCCTAATTTACATACAGTTTCCATCTTAATGGGCATCAAAACTGCAAGCAGGGCAACAGCATCACTTATGGTAATAGCAAGGAGTAAACATGTCCTCAGCCTAAAGAGGTCATAAACCAGAGTTAAACGCCCCTGTAATTGCAGCCTGTCCCATATCCAAACCAAAGTTCAGATAATTTTGCCAGTAGCCTTTCCATAAAGACAGAAAGCCTGGAGTGGAGCATCTGAAGAAGCACTTAACTCTGATGCAGCCTAAATATTTTAGCAACGTGCTCTGCCCATTTGGAAGCACCACTCCCTGCATCTTCTTTGATTTATTGCAGCCCAGCCTACGTAACTTGTATGATATTATATGCAAACCACATTAATATCCCCCAGAATATGCCAGAGCCACAGTTAAAGCCATTCCTTCCCCCAAACAACTTCCATCCCACCAGCTCCATTTATTAATGAGCACACAGGTGTTTCCATGCCACCAGCTGGAAGCTGCTGTTTCTCCAGCGCTCAGGGGCTGTGGAGCACCAGCAGCCTGGGCTGTGTGACACCCTGAGCAGGGTGCTGTCCCCTCCAGCTCCCACCTGGCTTCCCACAGACTTTTCTCAGCCCGTCTGTGGTGGTGCTCGTGGTGGCCACAAGAGTCACCTCGCTCCAGAGGGGTTTGTAATCAACCTGTGGCTCTCAGGAGGTTCCTGGGAGGAGGCACAGGGGACTTGGCTGGAAATTGAATTTGTAAGGAGGGTGATGACCACTGCACCAAGCCCAGTTTTTTTAAGTTTTTCCCAACCAGTTTTGATCCAGCTGGCTCTCCCAGCCGTTGGTTTCTTGCCCATCAATCCCTNGACACCCTGAGCAGGGTGCTGTCCCCTCCAGCTCCCACCTGGCTTCCCACAGACTTTTCTCAGCCCGTCTGTGGTGGTGCTCGTGGTGGCCACAAGAGTCACCTCGCTCCAGAGGGGTTTGTAATCAACCTGTGGCTCTCGGGAGGTTCCTGGGAGGAGGCAGCCCCATCTGCCCCCCAAATCCACCCACAGGGGACTTGGCTGCCTAAAGAAATTGTAAGGAGAGTGATGACCACTGCACCAAGCCCAGTTTTTTTAAGTTTTTTCCCAACCAGTTTTGATCCAGCTGGCTCTCCCAGCCGTTGGTTTCTTGCCCATCAATCCCTGGATTCAGTCCCACTCACACCACCCTCTGATCATCCCTTCTTTTGGTCTTTGATTAGTGCAATTAGCACCTGTGATGCTGCCTCCACGAGCCCATCTCCTCCATGGCCTCAGGGGCAGAACATTCCCACCTTCCCCGATGCCAGGAGGAGGACACTGCACGGCTCTGCCTCTGTCTTGTCTTGCTTTTCTTGCCTCTGTTTCAAAAGATTGCAGCCGACTTTGAGAATTGAATAACTGACTTTGATAGGAAAATTACTGTTCCAGTATACAGCAAACAGCAGTGCTCTAGAACACTGTTAAATCAGAATCTGGAAAATGAACTTTAATAAAAAGCATTCCAGTAATGTACTGTGACAGCTTTTAGTGAAATCAGCTCCAACAGTTCGATTCTCCCAGGAACACAGCGAGATACTCCAGCAGCCTTGAGCCATGGGATCAGCAAGCAGACACTTTTATGATAAATGGCCCCAGAAACCTGAATTACAACTGCAGCAAATGAACAATATGTTGAAATTACTTGGTGGTTTATGTCTGGGCCACTGAGCTGGTACCTGAGTGTGCACTGACACCTAGTGGGATGGCCCCAGGCTGGGAGCAGAGGGGTAAAGTGGAGTTATTTTATTAAAAAACATAAACAGCCAGCCCTCCCCGATGCTAAACCTCCTTATCCATGGTGGGGTGGTTGGAACTAAATGATCTTTTGGGTCTTTTCCAATGCAAATGATTCTATGAGTCTATAGCTGTCGTAAGATGACAAAGTGTTGGGTTATTTGTGCCCCTTCCTCTCCTACAAGTAGAGTGATTTAGTTATGATTTCTAAATCCTGCACCTCTGCCACCCAAAGGGTTAATTCATCACTTCTCGTTTCTGCTCTCCCTTTCCTCCTCTATGGGCATAGGTGGGAAAAACAGCTGGGATTTGGTGCGGATCAATCCAGGTCTAAAGATGCAGGTGTAGGGAGAGCTCAGTCAACCACTCTGATGGTAAAATTGACCATTCTGGTTAAAGTGCAGGGTGCTAAAATCAGCGTAACCACGCTGGGAGTGCAGGCTTTCCTGGTGTGAGCCACAGCACTGACCAGAGAATGCCAGACTGGTTTGGGTTGGAAGGGACCTTAAAGCTCCTCTTATTCCACCCCCTGTCATGGGCAGAGACACCCTCCACTATCCCAGGCTGCTCCAAAGCCTTGGACACTTCCAGGGATGGGACAGCCAGCATCCACAGCGTCTCTGGGAAGTTGTGGATAGCCCCAAGGGACTCAGTCCCCTCCCAGGGAGCCAAGCTGCTTTGAGCCCCGGTGTCTTGTCCACGTCTGCTCTGAGACAGGGGAACACACCGGATTTAAAGCCCAGTTCCAGTGCGAGAGGGTGGCACCACTCCAGGGCTCCATGGATTCGGGCACTGATTTCCAAAACAGGTGCTGATGCATCACGCCAACCTCACCCAGAGCTGGGTTTGAATTACGGGGACAAACAGCATGAGGAGGGTTTGTCAGGAGAGCTGCTTTCAGGACAGCAATCCCCCAGTCGCTTCGGGGATATTCTGGCCCATTTCCAGCCCCAGTTCCCGACAGGAACCGCACAGGAGCGGTGCCAGGCACCACGTCCCTGTCCCACAGGGTACAAGCACCTTCCCGGGTGCAAACACCTCATTTATACGGTAGTGTCACAGAACTGCTTATCTTTATTTCGGGGCTTGGGAGCACCACCTAGAGCGCTGTCCGCTCCGCCACTGCCCTGCTCGCTCCTCCGGTGCCCTCCCACCCACCCGGGAGGCTCTTTCCTATCATTAAGACGGCGAGTTACAGGCGCCGGGGAGGTAGCGCGNGCCGAGGCGGCACCGACGCCCCGAAAGCCGCCGGAGCACAGCCGCTCCCCCGCGCACCCCGCACCGCCCCGGATGCGGCCCCGCCGCGCCCCGCGCTTCCGCCGGCGCGTGCACCGAGCGCTCGCCGCTCCCATTGGCTGGCAGGCGGGGTGGGGCGGGGCCAGGAGGGGCGGATATCTCTTCCATTGGCTGGCAGGCGCGGTGGGGCGGGGTCAGGAGTGGGGCGGCCCTGAGGGCGCTCGGGGAAGGGGGAGCGGGAGGGACCGGGGAGCGCGTCCCGCTGTGGGGGACCCGGCCGAGGGACCCGGCCGTGCGAGGTCCCGGCACGGCCATGCAGCGCTTCCTCGGCCCGCTGCTGTGCCTCTGGGCGCTGCGGCTGCCGGCGGGCACCGGCGCGGCCGCCCGTGGGCTGGACGTGGCTTCCTACCGGTGAGTACGGAGCGGGCGGCGCGGGGCCCATCCGGGCCGGGGCTGAGCGCGCCGTGCTTGTGCCGCAGGGAGCGGGTGCGTGCCATGTTCTACCACGCCTACGAGCACTACCTGGAGAGCGCCTTCCCCTACGACGAGCTAAGGCCGCTGACGTGCGACGGGCAGGACACCTGGGGCAGGTAAGGGCTGTCACGGGGATGGGGATGGGGGTGGGCCGCCCCCCTCCGCCGGGTCTCACCTCGCTTCTCCCCTCCGCAGCTTCTCCCTGACCCTGATCGACGCCCTGGACACCCTGCTGGTGAGTAGGAACCAGCCCTGAGTGCCCACAGCCTGCCCAAGGCCCCGGTGAGCCACCTGTACACCTGGATTTTACGTGGTGGTGCCAAAAGTCAGTTATTCATTGACCTGAGAACTTTGCATTTCCCTTTTGCATCGCCTGGAAGGCAGGTGGCAGAGTGCCCCATTCCTGACACCCTCTGGAATAAAGAACTAAAGCGTGTGAAGAAAGCATTTTGAAATGAGATGAAACTGTCAGTCAGTTTTTTAGTAATATCTGTAATTAATGATTTCACAAAATAGTAAAACCAAACTAAAATCAGCCCCAACTATTGAACTGCTCTTTGTTTTCCTGTGAACTCTAAGCCTGATTCTCTGTTTCCCTGTAGATCTTGGGAAATGTTTCTGAGTTCCAGCGAGTTGTCAACGTGCTGCAGGAGGGAGTGGACTTCGATATTGATGTCAATGCATCTGTCTTTGAAACAAACATTAGAGGTGAGGTGGGTTTTCTGTGGGGTTTCCTTTCCATACGAGTCTCAGAAGTGGTGGTGAGGAGATGATCAGAGGGAATTTGGGATGCAGAGTAACAGGACACGTAAACAGAGAGAAAAATCCCAAACAAACCTTACTTCCTTTTAGTCTTTGCACATCCCTTTTTGCTTCCTGTCTCAACACAAGCAGAAGTAGACGTGGCACTTTCAGTATTCTGGCGTGCAGTTTTCAGCTCTGTAATAAATATATTTTTCACTGAAAGAATACAGATTTTATCCTGTCATCTTTTGCATACTGTTTTGGATAAGAGATTATTAATTTCTAGGGTTATTGTCTTTTTTTCTTGAAAGTCACAAAGGCCTTTGGACTCTTGCACCAGGTTGGATGCCTGAATGCTTCAGTGCCATCCAACTAAAAGGCACTGTCAGGGCACTAAACTGTTAGTTGTGCTTTTGTTGTTTCTTCTGCGAAATATTGCTGAGCCAATTTCTGCAGCAGTTTAATTTCTCTGTGGTTGTTATGTGACCATAGGCAAGCCTGTGAAATAACTAATGTTAGCTAATATAGCAGTATTAGCTATATAAGTAATATCTAATAGCTAAATATAGCTAATATATTAGCTGCTGTTAATTGCATGAAAATTCTTTACTCTGGCCTAGACAGTTTTCTCCAAGGGGCTTAAGGACTTTATACAAATAAATGTATTAAGCTGTCTGGAAGAAATGAAACAGAATTCCCCTCATAAATGTTTGTGTTCATTATACTGGTGTATAATATCACATATAATTGATTCTGATAGTCCTCAGGGCAGTGCTGGCATAGTAGGGCAAGTAGGATCTGATTCTTCTAAAATAACAGAAGTAAGATATCATAGAATCTGAGAGTGGTTTGGGTGGGAAAGGACCTTGAAGATCATCCATTCCACCCCCTGCCATAGGCAGGAACATCTTCCACTGTCCCACATTGTTCCAAGCCCCATCCAGCCTGGCCTTGAACACTTCCAGAGGTGGGGCAGCCACAGCTGCTCTGGGCACCCTGTGCCAGAGCCTCCCCACCCTCATATGGAAGAACTTCTTCCCAATATCCAATTTAACCCTGCCCTCTGTCAATTTGAAGCTGTCACCCCTTGTCCCATACGTTTCTGCTGCCCTGCAAACAAGCAGAAAGGAACCAGTCTTCCTTCTTTTGTGACATTTGGATTAGGCTGGTAAGGATGAGCTCACATTTTTTCCCCCTAAACCATGCCTCTGATAACGATGAGTATAACTGGTGTGAGATTTCATTCCTCCCCACATGGTGTAATGGATTCTGATGTGCCCTTGCAGTGGTGGGAGGGCTCCTCTCTGCTCACCTGCTCTCCAGGAAGGCTGGAGTTGAAGTTGAGGCAGGCTGGCCGTGCTCGGGGCCTCTCCTGAGGATGGCTGAGGAAGCAGCTCGCAAACTGCTGCCAGGTGAGCCCCTGTCTGCTCTGTGTCACTGTGCTGGGGGTCACGAGCTGCCTGCTGCCTGTGATGGGAGATGCACTGCTTGATGAGCCAGCTCATAAACCAGTCCTGTGTTCCCTGAGCTCCAAGCAAGCTTAGTTTGAAGGGAAGATGTGGTTGTATGTGTGTATGCCAAGTGCTGTGTGTGCTTAACACGTCAGTGTGTTTGTTGCTTTTTGAGGGGAAATGTATTTAATACAAATAATAAATAAAGGCTGTGATACAGCAGCTTGTAAAGACAAGAAGATGCTGCCTTATGTGCTCTTTGTGGGCTGCAGCTGGGCTGTGTGCCCCTGTGGCATGGCACTGTTCCCTTGTGTGCACCCATGGAGTGATCACAGCCTTAGTGTTTGCACTTCACTGTCCAGTGTGGTTAGCTGGGCAGTCCAGGACTACCCTGCCTGGTAGGTGGGGGGTACAGCGTGCTGCTCTGGCAAGGTGAGAGATCCCCAGGACCTTCCTGGGACTGTGTGTACCTTGGGATACCCTCTCTGCCCCTCCCAGGATCACACTCTACTTCTTGTGTTCTCTGAAGTTACTCCAGACCCACTTCCTGCCCATATGAAGTGGGATGTGAGGAACATGTTAGCTTGAGAGTCTGTTAAACACAACACTGAGCACTTCTGTGACCCCAGCATTCTGTGTTTCAGCTTTCCAGACCCCAACTGGGATGCCCTATGGCACAGTGAACCTGCTGCATGGAGTAAACCCTGGGGAGACCCCAGTGACCTGTACTGCTGGAATTGGCACATTTATAGTGGAGTTTGCCACCTTAAGCCACCTCACTGGTGACCCAGTGTTCGAGGATGTTGCCAGGAAGGCTTTGAAGGCACTGTGGAAAAATCGCTCAGACATTGGGCTGGTGAGTGAGGAATGGACTTGGAATGGGCTGGGCTGCTTTTGTGTAGTTTTGTGGATGCAACTCGAGGCATAAAAAACCATCAACAGAGAGGAGACAGAATTAGATAAATAACCACAGTGCTCACAACTGGGCTGAAGGCTCGTGTTTGACATTGTTCCTGACACCTGCAGCATCCCCATCTCTGCTTTACTGCAGCAGCCCAACATTATCCCATTGTTCTGGCCCACACCAGATGTGGTTGGGAGACAAATGCCTCCTGCTGGGTGCTGCAGCTTTTGTGAGAGCAGCTGTAGCAGATTAAATGAAAGGTCTGTCTGATGCCTGGTGGGACAAAGGCCGAGGGAAGAGAAAAAGAGCATGGCAAGTGCACTGAGATATTAGCAGCCTGTACAGCTCCAGAGCTGGGAGTATTATCTCCATGTTCACTGTCTCCTGCTCTTTTCTAGTGCTGCTTTTTTAACCTCTGTGAACTCCTGGTGTCGCATATGTGCAGTGAAACAGATTTATTTATACCCTGTTTTATTTATACCCTGTGTTTATTGCAACGAATTATTCACAGGCTGTATGACGAAATGTTTCCCTTTGTTTGCTTTGGGATTTGTTTATTTTTGATTTATACTCCAAATCCTCAACCACTGCTGGCTTTTTTTCATGTTTGCTAAGAAAGACATGATTGTGTGTTTAATTCTCCATCAGCTGGGTTTGTTCACAGGCTGAAGAGTGCCAGCATCTATTTAAATATTAACATGGCAGCTCTTGTGCCTTTGACATTCTTGGCCTCTAGCTCTGTATTTGCCCCTCTCCATCCTTCTGTACTCTTTTGTAAGTTCAGAATTAGGACCAGACACTTCATGTTGAAATTGTGCATTTTTACAATAGCATTACAGTGTGTTGTTTTGGTCAGTGAAGCATTGATGTTGGAAGCATAAAATGTTTATTATATATA
>VZRF01006971.1:47776-133101 GCA_013396875.1 Vireo altiloquus
ACATGTTAGCTTGAGAGTCTGTTAAACACAACACTGAGCACTTCTGTGACCCCAACATTCTGTGTTTCAGCTTTCCAGACCCCAACTGGGATGCCCTATGGCACAGTGAACCTGCTGCATGGAGTAAACCCTGGGGAGACCCCAGTGACCTGTACTGCTGGAATTGGCACATTTATAGTGGAGTTTGCCACCTTAAGCCACCTCACTGGTGACCCAGTGTTCGAGGATGTTGCCAGGAAGGCTTTGAAGGCACTGTGGAAAAATCGCTCAGACATTGGGCTGGTGAGTGAGGAATGGACTTGGAATGGGCTGGGCTGCTTTTGTGTAGTTTTGTGGATGCAACTCTAGGTATAAAAAACCATCAACAGAGAGGAGACAGAATTAGATAAATAACCACAGTGCTCACAACTGGGCTGAAGGCTCGTGTTTGACATTGTTCCTGACACCTGCAGCATCCCCATCTCTGCTTTACTGCAGCAGCCCAACATTATCCCATTGTTCTGGCCCACACCAGATGTGGTTGGGAGACAAATGCCTCCTGCTGGGTGCTGCAGCTTTTGTGAGAGCAGCTGTAGCAGATTAAATGAAAGGTCTGTCTGATGCCTGGTGGGACAAAGGCCGAGGGAAGAGAAAAAGAGCATGGCAAGTGCACTGAGATATTAGCAGCCTGTACAGCTCCAGAGCTGGGAGTATTATCTCCATGTTCACTGTCTCCTGCTCTTTTCTAGTGCTGCTTTTTTAACCTCTGTGAACTCCTGGTGTCGCATATGTGCAGTGAAACAGATTTATTTATACCCTGTTTTATTTATACCCTGTGTTTATTGCAACGAATTATTCACAGGCTGTATGACGAAATGTTTCCCTTTGTTTGCTTTGGGATTTGTTTATTTTTGATTTATACTCCAAATCCTCAACCACTGCTGGCTTTTTTTCATGTTTGCTAAGAAAGACATGATTGTGTGTTTAATTCTCCATCAGCTGGGTTTGTTCACAGGCTGAAGAGTGCCAGCATCTATTTAAATATTAACATGGCAGCTCTTGTGCCTTTGACATTCTTGGCCTCTAGCTCTGTATTTGCACCTCTCCATCCTTCTGTACTCTTTTGTAAGTTCAGAATTAGGACCAGACACTTCATGTTGAAATTGTGCATTTTTACAATAGCATTACAGTGTGTTGTTTTGGTCAGTGAAGCATTGATGTTGGAAGCATAAAATGTTTATTATATATAGAAAATACATGATCAGCATAAAAAATTGTATTTTCTACTGTCTGTATTTCTCTGATGCTGATAAATGTGTCATGCAATGGAGAAACTGCTGGTTGGAATGGACATTGTATATCCATGAAACTGATGGTCTGATAAGAGGATTTCTTGTGTCACTTCAACTCCCTCTCTCCATCTCCTTCCCTCCTGCCAGGTGGGGAACCACATTGATGTGATCACTGCCAAGTGGGTGGCCCAGGATGCTGGGATTGGGGCAGGGGTGGACTCCTACTTTGAATACCTGGTTAAAGGAGCCATCCTCCTGCAGGACAGGGAGCTGATGTCCATGTTTTTAGGTGAGTGGTTTGTTTTCTGTGGGAAGGGGCCCAGGAGATGAAGGATCTAATGGGGCACATTCAAGACTGTTCCTGAAGCCTTTGCTGTGATACTTTTGGTAACTCTGTGATAACAGAGTTACCCAAGTGAGCACCCTGAGAAGTCATTTAACATGGCTCAAGTAAAAAAGGGGCTTCTTTCATTCTTTAAAATCAGCTTGTTTTGTTTTGTCACAGATGGTTTACCTACCCATCTGTTTCTTTACAGAATATAACAAAGCTATCAAAAATTACACCAAGTTTGATGACTGGTACCTGTGGGTTCAGATGTACAAAGGAACAGTGTCCATGCCTGTGTTCCAGTCTCTGGAGGCCTATTGGCCAGGCCTGCAGGTAAGAGCTGTCACAGCAGCAGCATCTGGTGATTCTCTTCCATCTGTCATGGGTTGGTCTTCAAGAAAAAAGTTACAAATATGACCCTCATCTGTGCAGGTGTAAGAGTTTGGGTTGATCTCTGGTAAAATCTGCAGTAGCCTCAGCCTATAGAAGATGATGTTGAAGAAAATGTTGTTTTACCTACAGTCTATAAAAAAAGTCTCCCATTCAGCATGATGGGAGGGCAGTTTTGTTGTAGCAACCTCCACTGACAGTGGTCCCATAATCCAGATGGGAATGCAAAGAAAAAGAAACTCACACCTCTTTTTCTGTCACCTCACAAATGTTTTACTTGTGTGGATTTTTTCCTATCAAGAGCTTTGCTTTCTCATCAGTCTTCATGTTTGGACTGAGACTTTATTATCTTCCCTAAGAGACTGGATACTGGGATTGACTGAAGAGGCATAGCCTTCTTTAAAAAAAAATCAGAGACTTCATATTATTTCAGGTATAGGAATGTGATCCAACAGAAAAGCAGCATTTTCAGTCTTACCTGTTCTTGAGGCATCCTGCCCCAGTATCAGTTCCACCCTTCAGACTTGCTGAAATACCCATTTCTGTCACTGAGTATTTCTTTGCCTATAGCAATGTTATTGCATCAATTCCTGTGCTGGTTTTTCTTCACTCCCATGTTTCTTTGCTAATTGTTTCCTGTCTCTCAGAGCCTCATTGGGGATGTAGATAATGCCATGCGGACCTTCCTCAACTATTACACGGTCTGGAAGCAGTTTGGGGGCCTGCCTGAGTTCTACAACATTCCTCAGGGATACACAGTGGACAAGAGGGAAGGATATCCACTCAGGCCTGGTAAGCAGAACTGAAATTAAATGGTTTTGGACTCCTGCTTTAGCTCTGGTGGGGAGATCAAATGTTAGCAACACCTGCCCTCCACAATTTCCTCCCCAGTTTTGCTCTGACTCAGTTCCTGCATGGATTTTAGCAGGGATTTCCAGAGCCAAAGCTGCACATTTTGTTTTCCCCAGCTCACAAAGACAGGAAGGAAACAGGAAGCAAACCACAGTGTTACTGTAGAAAGGTGGCCTGTTCATGAATTTTGTTCACAGTGTGGGACTTGACATGTTTAAGTGTTAGATTGTGTGGCGTGAGGTGTTTCAGTCACGTGAAATGTTAAAGGGACTGCTTGTGTCCTTTAAATTTAGGAAGTGAAAGTGAGTGTGAATAGAACTGCTCCAGTTCTGCTGAGTTCCAGAAATAAACTCATTCTACTTGCACTAGTAAAGCTCAACATCTAGGAGGGATTCTGTGTGGTCTGTGATGCTGTAATGAAATTATCCCTCCTTTTTTTTCTGTTTTTTTACAACTGACTAAAAAAAAAAAAAATTAACCTAATTATTGGGTCCATAAATGTAAATGAGAATAATTAATTTCCTTTTGGTTTGAGTGTTCAGGTGGCATCCACACTGGACAAATCTACCAAAAATAAGTCAGCTTTAGCTATTAAAGGTATTACAGTATAAAGACCTGTTTCTTTAGTAAATAAACACAGCACTGTGCTTATGTTGTCTCTATAGATAATTTCCCCTGTATTGTTTAAAAACTATATTTTGAGGGTTGAATTTCTTGTTTGTAATACTTTGCAGAAGCTTTTTTTTTTAACTTTGACAACTGAGTATTATTCTTTTTGTCTCTTGCTCCTCTCCCACTCGCTGAATGTGGGAGGGAGCATTAGTCACTCTTACCTGAGCTGCTGCAGACTGCTTAGAGGGAATTTCTTTGTAGCACACCCTTAGGAAAAGCAAATCTGTGCTTGCAGCCAGAGGAAACACAAGGCAAGCCAGGCTGTTCACTTGATCATGCTGAAGTATTTTTAAATTAGTTCAAGGAATAGCTCATCTTCCCTGTGTGCATGGTTTGATAATCTTTGTGCTGGCAAATGTTTGGGTGTTTTGCAGAGCTGATTGAGAGTGCAATGTATCTGTACCGTGCCACGAGAGACCCCACACTGCTGGAGCTGGGGAGAGACGCAGTGGAGTCCATAGAGAAAATCAGCAAGGTGGACTGTGGCTTTGCAACTGTGAGTGCTAAATCATCTGCCATGTCAGCTAAAAATGACTGCTAAAAATCAGCTTTCAGAAGGTGTTCTCATAAGGGATGTTTTGCCACTGAGTCAAGCGCTCGCTTTGGGCAAAACATGGCTTTTTTCCAACAAACTCCTTGTATTTCTCTGTGAAGCTGCTCTGGTAATTGCTGGTCATGTTTCTGGTCATAGGCCTCACAGTGAGCCAAATTCTGTCAGGGGCTGTTGCACCAGAGCCCAAAACATGGGAAAGCACCAGAAGCTTCTCCTGCATTTCTTGTTGGTGTTGCAGCTGAGCAGGAGAGCTCTTGTGTGGGCTACTCCTGCCAGCTGTGCCATTCTGCTTTCCCACTGTGCCTTGAAAATCTGGTCAAACACATGAGAAGTGCAGTGAGTGATTTCTATAAAGTTATTTAATAGAGGATTTCAAACAAACTATCAAGCTCTATTTTACAAAAAACTCTTTTAAAATATTGGGAATAAGAAGGTAAAAGCCTTATGATTTTTCTTCTTTAGTGGGGAGGTGATGGGAACCTCTTCACCTTGCCCAGACTGACCTGAGGGCAAGTTTAAATGTTAGAAGTTCTTCCCTGTGAGGGTGGTGAGGTGCAGGTACAGATTGCACAGAGAAGCTGTGGCTGCCCTATCCTTGGGAGTGTTCAAGGCCAGGTTGGACAGGGCTTGGAGCAACCTGGGATAGTGGAAGGTGTCCCTGCCTTCCACTATCAGTGGGTGGAACGAGATGGGCTTTGATGTCTGTTCCAACCCAAACCATTCTGTGATAAGATACAGGGTGAGTTGGTGTCATACTGTGCTGTTTAACTGAAATTAATTCCAAGTTGGTTTTATTTTTCTCCCTAAATTCATAACTTATTTAATTTAATGTAAATGCAACCCACTCTGTTTCTTCTCTTGTAGATCAAAGACTTGAGGGACCACAGGCTGGATAATCGCATGGAATCCTTCTTTTTGGCTGAAACAGTCAAATACTTGTACCTGCTGTTTGACCCAGACAACTTCATCCACAATGATGGCTCAGACTTTGATGTGGTGGTTACACCATATGGGGAATGTGTCCTGAATGCTGGAGGGTACATCTTCAACACCGAGGCACATCCCATCGACCCTGCTGCCCTGCACTGCTGTAGGAAACGCAAGGAGGAGCAGTGGGAGGTGGAAGACTTGATGAGGGAATTCTACTCACGGAAGAAAACCAAGAAATTCACTTTAAAAAGAGCTCCTGACCACGGTGAAGGGGAAAATGCAAAAGATCCTGAAGATGCCTCTTCAGAGAAAGGTGGAGAGAAGAGAAACTCTAAGAAAAGCTCACACTCCCTCCTGAGCTGCCCCAGTCAATCTTTTAACTCCAAGCTTGCAGTACTTGGACAGGTCTTCCTAGATAACTCCTGATCCTCTCTGTTTAAATCAGTTTAAATTATTGAACCTGTTTGAGATTTTGGGAATATATTTTTATAGTTTCATAATGGAAAGTTTGGTACCTCACAATGTGAATTGTATTATGAAGTGAAACAACTTCCCATTAAATTCTGCTACTGCTCCTTTATAAGCCATGACTCACATACCAGCTGGTAATGCTGTCGAGCTGCTGATCTCAAAGTGGTTGGTTGCCTGAATATCAAGCAGGTGTTCAGGAAGAGAAAGAAAGGTCTGCATGTTAAATGTACCTTTTTATTGCACTTGTGAGTTTTACGGGCTTACAGAAAGATTCCAGCTTATTTTGTTCTGTAAAAATGACCCTGAGTTTCTTGTCATAAGGCAAAAAGCAGGAATTACTGTAGCTTCACTACAACTCTCTGTGGGCTCCATCTTTTATCTTTGGCCACTTTATAAACATGTAGTTCATGTTGAAAAATTGCTGGGCAGTGGACAAAACCTGTTTCTTTTCAAAGAAGTAAACCTGAGGTGAAAGCTCAGATTTGTAGCTCTGGCAGGTGTTGGGCATGAAGGATGGCATGGGGGAGAGGAGCCCTTGGAACATGGAAAAGTGCTCAGTCCCTCTTTTTCAGATCAGTGTGGGTCAGTGCCTCCTGCCTGAAAACCACTTCAGTAAATATCCAGGTAACGTCTGGACAAAAAATTGTTTTGAAGGGTGGACTAGGAAATGTTTGACTGATTCTACAGTGTAACTTGCTTTCTTTTTAAAGAATCTAACATGCTTTTATTTCCCCATTTCCTTCTGCTTTTTTCACTTCTCTTTGGGTGCCATGTATTTCACTGCACCTCAGTCAGCGCAGCCACCCCCAGGGTGCCCCAGCTGAGCTGAACACGAGCCACACACAAGGCTTGGGTGGAAGGGGACTCAGCCCAGGCTGAGATTGCAGCTCTGCCTTGGTGCAGGAGGCAGCTGAACAGATGTTCACAAACCTCTCGGTGCTCAGCCGACTGAGTAAATCCAAACCTTGAATACATTATTAGTGTCTTTGCAATGGGTGTGTTCAGTGACCAGAAAAGGAGGAATCAGTAGTGTGACCAAGAGGTTTTCTTTCTAAAATAAAAAGAGGGGGCCAGAAAAGTGATGGACTTTCTTCAAGCCTGCTGGAAAGTGAGGAGGCTGGAGCAAGCTACACGTAAGCTATTGTGTCATTTGAGTGGGCTAGAGGTACAGGATACATAAATCCCTGTGGACAGGGAAATAATTAAATACAACTGGACCAGTGCCAAGTCTGTGCTGCTGTGTGGTTGCCTCGAGAAAGTAAATTTTTTTTTATTGTTTTGACCTGTACTAGTGCTGTAAAGTTAAATAAAATTTGCATTTTATCCTTCAGGGTAGAAATCCTGTTGCAGTTGTGAATGACTTATGGTAAGAGACACTTGAAGTGTTGCACAGGCATATTGGAAGGACTGGTAACCTACAGAGGTTCTAATTCTGTCCTTCTTTCCCGTGGCAGCTGGGACAGCTGCTGATCAGGAATTCTGCATTGACACAGCTCTTGCAGCCCTACTGAGAGAGGAGCCACCTAAAACAGGCATTGTTGGACAACAATGGAGCTCTTCTTAGTGGCTCCTTGTTGTCACCACAGGTTATCTTTTTATTTTCCAGCTGTTCACATCTCACATGCTTTTTATTGTTTAATCTGCAGGAAACAAGCCCCAGGCCTTCTCCAACAGCTTTGCTCAGTGCTGGCTTAGGCCCTGAATCTCTCTCAGCATTGCCCCACTTGTGAGACAGAGGAAAATAAAGGACATAGTGTGGCAGGGGACAGATCTCCAACTCCTGAGATCCCTCCTGACCTGGGTATTTTGGTAGCCTCATCCAAGAACTTCCAGCAGCAGAACCAAGGGGCTGTAGCCTTGGCAGGTAAGGTTATTCCTCAGCACCGCTGGAGCTGAGAGAACTCACTGCTCTGTCCATGGCCACTGTGAGGAATTAGATGGATCTGGATTAGATTCGCAGATTCTTCTGAGTCGGAAGGCACCCACATGGATGATCCAGTCCAACTCCAAGTCAACGGCCCGGACAGGAACTGAAACTTTGGTATTATGACCAACTAATCTCGGCTTAGTGCTGTGGGCCGGGTAACTCAGAATAACACAGTACAGCCTCAACTGTGCCTTGTTCCAGTGTTGTTCTATTTTACACAGCCTTTATTTTAACTGAAACAAACTGATCGGGGTTCTCGGCAAGCGTTTCTTTACACGGAAAACCGTGCGGCTGGGCCTTGCTGAGGGAAATAAAGGTATCAGCAGCGGACATAAAGATATGCCGATGGAAAGAAAGGCATCCCGACGGGAATACGGCGGGGGCCGGCGGGAGGCAGAGCCGCGGGGAGCAGCAGCGCGGAGGGCCCGCGGCACACACCCCTCCATCCCTCCCTCCCTCCCACACGGCGGGTGTCCCTTCCGCCCGCCATGTTGGCCCGGCTGCGCGTCCCGCGGCTGCGCACAAGGCGGAGCGGGGCCGAGGGGAGGGATCGGTNNGCCGGGGAGGGCCGCGGGGCCTGGGGGCCCGTGGGGTTTGGGGCCGGGGGTGCTGCGCATCCTACCCGGGCTTCTCGCGGAGCTGCTGCGTGGCCGAGGAGAGCCCGGCTGGCCTAGCGGGGCCTGCTCGGGGAGAACGGCCGCTCCCAGCCCGGGCTCGGCGCTCCGGAGCTCCGCGGAGGTGCTCGGGCTTTGCCCCGGTGCTGGAGGGGTGTCCCCGCGGCATGGCGCGGGTAGCACAAGGCTGTCCCGGTGCCTTCGTGCTCCGTCCCGCGCCTCCCCGGCCTCCGGCAGCACCGCCGAGCAGCACAGGCGTTTGCCGAGCCCTTCTCCGCCTCTCCGGTCGGTGTGGCCTTCCCTGCAAAGAAAGGAAGCTCTGCCTGGGACTGTAACAATGCAGCATCGAAATTTAAACGTATTTCCTGCACAAAGGCAGCCTCGTGGTATTAGGGCTTAGGAGACATTTTAGCTCTGTAACGCGGGTGGTTTCATGAGAAACTGCTCCAGGTCTGCTTCTTATTTGTCATCTTTCCCAGTTGATGATGCTGGGAAATACCAAGGAATGAAATCAGCTTCTTACCCCGGGCCTGTGCCTGTCGTGTGCTGGTGTTGGGTTTTTTTTGAGAAGGTACTCAAGGATAAAGGACTATTTATTTCTTTTTACAGAGAATAATTGGGATTTTTCTTGCGGATTAAATGCAAAATGGTGCAAAGACTGGGAAAATGAAACATGAGATAAAGAACTCACATTCAGGTGCTTATTTATTGAGCTGAAGTATCTTAAAAGAGGTCGGATGGAATAAAAAAATAGCATTTCTCTAGTTTACTAGCACAGACAACAGCATTTTCCTTGATGAACAAGGATTCTGAGCAATTATTGAAAGAAGATTTGCTCATTGTGAATGCCTGTGCTTCATTCTGTAGCAGATAGGTAAAAGAGTAGGTGATTTTTTACAGCTCTTTTGTCCTTATTTTGCTGCTTCCTCAGCTACTAGTTTGGTTAATCCTTTAGAAGAGCCATTAATTTGTGTGAATATAAACCTGTAGTGACTCTTTTGAAGGAAGTTATTTCCTTGTTATTGTTTTAGGGGTGGATTTCCTATGGCACGTGGACAAACTTTGTCTCACTGCCTTACCTGTCCACCTCTGCACTCTTTCTTTCATGCATCTCCTCAGCCACTGCAATTTCAGTCAGGTAAACCTTATGCACCTCTGTTGTCTCTAGGATGGTGTGTCCACCTCTGAGCCTTTGGTTTGCTTGAAAAAATTCAGTGGTGCTGTTTTCATTTTGGGCTTTTAAGCTTTTGCAGCGATCAAGGAAACTTTTCTTGCATCCTCCTTATAATGCCCAAGAATGAGGTGAGGTTTATGTTGCTGGGGTTTTGTTTTGTTTCACTTGAAAAATTTTGGCATCGTTGTGCTGCCCTGAGAGTTAAAGCTTGGACACACAGAGCTCCTAGCACTTCATAAATGCTTTAGGAGGATATTTTAAATCACTTTGTATGAAAGCACAGGGTGACAGGATGAGGGTAAATGGCTTCCCACTGCTAGAGGACAGGGTTAGATGGGATATTGGGAAAAAAATCTGCCCTGTGAGGGTGGGCAGGCCCTGGCACAGGGTGCCCAGAGAAGCTGTGGCTGCCCCTGGATCCCTGGCAGTGTCCAAGGCCAGGTTGGACAGGGCTTGGAGCAGCCTGGGATAGTGGAAGGTGTCCCTGCCCATGACATGGAGTGGGACTGGATGGGGTTTAATGTCCCTCCCAGCCCAAACCATTCTGTGATTCACTTGGACTAAGGTAGGGGGAATAACAACTCCCTGAATGATTTTGGACTTTATAACTTCCACGTCTCTATGCTTTTACCTTGAATCAGTTTTTTGTTTGTAGACAATCTAAATATAAACCACTTTGATGTAACTTTTAAAGAAGCACAAGGCAGTTTTGGCTGCTTTTTTTTTTTTTAAGTTCTATTTTTTATCAAAACATTCCCAGTTTTCCTGCAGTTGACTCCTCAGTGGCAGCGTGGGAGCCCTTGCTTACATTTCTCAACAGATTTGCTCCTGAAAAGCCTGAGAGTGGGTCAAGTTGCTCTGTTGAGGTCTAGAACAAGTCATGAGAGTGTCCTTGAAGCTCTTGCTAGCTCTTTTGGAAGGAAGTTTTGGATCATGTGCTGCCTGGACTGCACTGCTGGTGTCCTGTGGGGAGGGAAAACCCTTCACAAGATTTTAATTTAGGGAGATTGGGGAACACAGTTCTGTGCTGGGGTGCCTGCCGTGGGCATCAGTGGCATTTATCCTTGAACAAAGCTTTGTGTGCTATTCTTAGGTGATCTCAAGATTTGTATGGGGAAAGTAGGGGCTTACCTGTGAGCTGGGAAGGATCACTGTTACCAGGCCTCCATTGGAAAGTTCATCACTCTGATCTTACAGGGACATAAAAGCATTTTTGACAGCAGCAGCCTCCTGAATATCTGGCAGTTTTGAGGTCAGCTGAGGCTCTGAAATCTGGATCCCTGCGTGTTCCTGCTGTGCTCACCTACCCAGAGCCCTTGGCTTCTTTGCCAGTTGGTATCTTGCTTTATTATTAATAATAAATTATTCAGAGAAGGGGAGCAGAGCTGGAGAGTCAGTCATATGAGGAGTGGCTGAGGGAGCTGGGAAAGGGGCTCAGCCTGGAGAAAAGGAGGCTCCAGAGGGAACTTCTGGTTTTCCACAACTCCCTGACCAGAGAGTACAGTCAGGTGAGGGTTGGGCTCTGCTCCCAGGAAACTGGGAACAGGATGAGAGGAAATGGCCTCAAGCTGCACCAGGGGAGGTTCAGGCTGGACATCAGGAGGAATTTCTTCCTAGAAAGAGTTATCAGACATTGTCAGGGACTGCCCAGGGAGGTGGTGGAGTCCCCATCCCAGGAGATGTCTGGGAAACAACTGGACATGGCACTCAGTGCTCTGGGCTGGGTGACAAGCTGGGGATTGGTCACAGGTTGGACTCTTGGAGGTCTTTTCCAATCTAAATGATTCTGTGATAAGAAGCTGATTAGCTAAAGCGGATTTTAGTAGATAACTGCCATTATTTGTTCCTGTATCTGTTTTATCCATATTGCTGGCATCAGCCACTGCCTGGACACAAGCCTCAGTGTTGGTATCAGATTGCATAACCTTGGATCAGGATTTGCCCTGCCCTGAGCACAGAGCCAGTGCAAGGGGCTTTGCTGGTGAACCAGCAGCAGAACAGCTTTCCAGAAGTGACACCCTTCTACTAAGGAAGAATATTGTTTGTGAGGGGCCTGGTTAGCTGTTCTTATTGGGGCACAGCTGTGCCATGGATCACAGGCTCTGGGACAAGGTTTGTGCTGCTGTTCCTTGAAAGCCAAGAACATTCTGGCTCGGCTGATCGACTCAAATCCCCTCAGCAAGAGGGTACACACTTCATCTGCTGCAAGCCAGCTGTGAACAACATGGATATGGCATGAAACCAGAGGATTTTAGGTGCAGCTCTGGGAATCCCTGTAGACAGAGCAGTGTAATAATGGACTAACCAGGGATTTGTTGGCAAACTAACAAGCTCCTGGTGCAGTCCCAAGAGCTGAGCGTCAGCACTGGTCTCACCCTCACAGGATTGCCAAGGCTTAGCTGAAACAATCAGAATGGAAAAAAAAGAGTCCATTTTTCCAGCTGTATTTCGTGCTTTGCTGTCCCTAGGAGCAGACACTTCCCTTAGCAGCATAGTCCCTAACCACTCTAAAAAAAGCTCTGTGGAAGGAAAACATTTTCTTCCTCAGACATCCAGGTTTCCACCTCCTGCCATTGCAGGTTATCAGCAGGAGTAGCTTCCTAACCCTGAGAAAAGATTTTGTTTTCGAGTCAGTTTTTTGTTTCCTCACAACAGCAACAGCAAAACAATGTTCACGTGAATATAATCCACTTGAGGAGCTCTAATTGTGTGGGTGTTAGCAGGCTTAGGCCTCTTCAGGGGAGGACAGTGAGTGAGTGTTGGAAAGCCTGGATGTGCTTTTATTATGTAACAGGACCAGAGCTCTGTCATGCACTAGAAGTGCTCAAAAAGTGGCTGTGTTGGGCTTAAGTTGTATTGGTATCTCATTTTTTTGTGTGGCTGAAAGATGAGTGAGAAGAAAAATGTGGACATGATGCTCTTTATCCCTCTACTTTTTCTTACAGAGCCCTACAGATTCTCTTTTCTTTCAGAATGAATTAGAGAAGAAACTTAGGAAGTTCCAAGAGAAAGTGATACCTGAGAAGTAATATAATTATACATATTAGTTGATTTATTTTTCTGAGAGTAAGATCAGCAAAGCAAACATTAGTTCTGTTCTGATCTGGTAGATCTTGTAGTGGATTTGGAGAGCTGCTGGTGTCAAAGGTCTGTGGAATTGTCTTGCTCTGGGAAGTGCTGTGGGGATTGGAAATTCAGGAGACCTGTTCCTTGTCTTGGTAGACCAGCTCTTCCAGTTCTGGCAAGTAGAGTTGTAGTCTGGGAGTTGTGGGAATGGTTAGGCCTGGCTGGAAGCTGTGACATGTTTTATCCTAGGACAATGTGTCCCTGGGTTCATGCCTGGCTTTTGGGTTGGCAGGGGAAGGGATGGGGGGCCCCATCCAGGGCTGGGGAGGATGGAGAGACAGGGAATCCAGTTCAGGGCATCTGGAAGAATCAAGGAGCTGGAAAGAGGCTGGACATAGGTGCTCTTACATGGACCTCTCCCAGCTGAGTTTCCTCTTAGGAGTAATATTTGTGAGGCTCTGCCCTGTGTTTGGTCAGAGCTCAGCTGGTGACTGCCCACAGTGTGTTCTGCCCTGGAGCTGCAGGGCTGCAGTTCTCAGCTTCTCCCGTGGAATGCTTTCCAGAATTGCTCCATGGACCAGCAGTTGTGTTCCTGCAGAAGCTGTTGTGTTAAAACCACAACTTGCAGGGTCATTTGCCTTGGTTGCAGGCTTTTGTGGGAAAAGTTGTGTGAGGAGGGAGACAGCTTAGTCAGGCTGATGGATGGTTGTTAGCAGCTGGAAAGGAAAATACAGTAAAGAGCTGGGATGGTGGGGCACTCCCCAAAATCCTGAATAATCATTCTCCTGGCAGTCTGTCAGCGATGACTTCTTAAATTAGTAGTTTAAATTATTATTGTTCAGAGGAAAATTAAATATTTAACTGCACAAATATCAGTTTCCTAGGGCTTTTTTAAAGGTACAACCTAAAAGGCTTGAAGGAAAGGATGTGGAAAGGCTTCAGTTTTATTAAAAATACTTAGAGACCTTGTGTCTCTTTGTCAAAGTCCATGTTCTTGTGCCTGTTTCCTTTTCAACTTTCGAGACATTTGAATATATACTTTAGAAGTGGTCATGGAAAATACCAAGAATGAAAAATCTGCTTTTTTTAAAAAAACACTTCCAGTCTTAATGCATGGTTGCAATGAGAAATTGAATTTTAAAACCTTCTAAGTGATGTGTCATAGCTGTGAAGTCTGTCACAGCAGGAATCCTTCAGTGCTGTGGAGGATGCCTGGACACCTGAGTCACTGGTTTTGCTTTCTGAAATATAACATCAAATGCCCTCCTGCGGGGCTGAGCAAGACAGTGGAATGTTTGAAGGGTAAAATGTGGAGTAGAGACACAATTTGAGCAGGAAACTGTTTGCCCTGCCCTGGAGAGCCAAGGGGAGGATTAGCTCCTGGTGTTTCTGCTGCTGTCACCACTGCTGGGCCTTGGGTTTGTCAGCAGTTTTGGGAAGACACAGAGGTGCCACTGACCACAGCTCAGCACAGGCGGGGAGGCAAGCTTAGGAAAATCAGAGGTTTGCTTTGTAGGGCAAGGAAAATTGTCACAGCGCAGGAACACAGGTGGGAAGGAAAATCCTCACTGGAAGGGGAGGGGATTTGGAAGCTCCAAGAGATCTCAGGGCAGTAAGAAATGTTTTGGCAACGCTGGTAACACAATGCTGAGTATGTGCCAGGCCATGGACACAGCGCAGGGGGAAGAGGTGCTCCTGTGCCTGCAGGATGAGCAAAGTGGAGGGGGAGAAATGAAAGGGAAATTAAACTCATTAAGGGATCAATTTAGGCAAATATTAATGTATAACTTCATGAAGATGTTGGTATTATTGATAGGTATTATTGATCATCATGAAAATTGATGCTGTCAGGGCAGGTTTAGGCTGGATATCAGGGAAAGGTTCTTCCCCAGAGGGTGCTGGGCACTGCCCAGGCTCCCCAGGGAATGGGCACAGCCCCGAGGCTGCCAGAGCTCCAGGAGCATTTGGACAGCATTCCCAGGGATGGGCTTATTGGGGTGTCTGTGCAGGGCCAGGAACTGGGCTTGACAATTCCCTTCCAACTCAGGACATTCAGTGCTTCTTATTCTGTCATTTTTTGAAAGGATTTAAAAGACAGGAGGATTAGAAAGAAATTTAAAAGAAATATTTAGAGTTGTGTGCAGTGTCTTTATTCAGCCCTTTGTATACTGTCAAGAAAAATTATGCACAAAACTTATTTAAACTGTGTGGTTGGAAAATGTTCCTATGGTAGTTATTGGTCTTTGGAGTAATCTCCTGAGAAATCCTGAGCTCCAGTTCCTTGGGAGTCTTCAGAGAGAAAACCACTCAGTCTGTTCTACCTTGCAGTCATGGTTGGGCTGGTGACACGTTTTTATCTCTGAATTTAAATCCTTTCCAAGGTCTCTCATTGCCCTTCCAGCAAATCCACGCTGCCAGGGCTCCATGGAGCTGGAGCAGGGGGACGTGGATGGTCCTGCTGAAGTGGTGATCACCTGTGGGAAGCAGCATTCAGGAAACCATAGGTGTGAAACTGGGATTGTACAGAAAGATTTGCACTGGGACAGGGCTTGGGAGCTCTGCATGAGCTGGTGTGTGCCACTGTTTTCAGGGATCTGCCTGGAACAGAACCACTCTGGAGAGCCCCAGTGTGCTGTCCTTGGGTTTCTGTGCCTGTGAGCCAGAACTGGGATGTGTTGCAACAATCTGATGATGCCTTAGGTTTGAACTTTTATATTTCCCCAACCCTGCAGAGCCCAGTGTAACTCTGCAGCTCCCTGGAGCTCGTTCAGTGCTGTTCTCTCATGCTCACACTGACATAACAAAGCCTCTCCAGCTCGCTCTCCAAGGACACCCAGACCCTCCTGGGCCCAACAACTGCAAACCTTCATCTTGGCGAGAGGGGGGCAAGCTTGGGCAAATTCCATCCTTGCCTGGCTTCTGCTTGGGCAATTGATGCTGATATCAAAGTGGGAAGAACTCGGGAGCTGTCATTGTCCATTTTGGGATGCACTAAGGCAGGAGCCTCTGCAGCCCAAAAGTGTACTTCAGAAGGCCTTTCAAATCAATCTCTTATTTATTCCTTTATTCCTGTCTGGTCTCTGTTTCTAGGGAGCCATTTAAGGCATCACTGGGAAGTGACCATGTGGAGTCCTGGTGGTTGTACCAGTTTGGTTTGCTGGACCTGAGTCTTAGTGAGGCTTTGATGCTGCTGCTCTTGTCTTCCCAATAATTGATCCTTATTCTGTCGTGTCCTAATGCCAGTAAGGTGTGACAATTCCAAACCCAGCTGCCAGCACCTGGGGAGGTCCTGGCTTTTAATGGATGCCTCTTCCAGCTGAGCTGCTACAGCTTCTCCGTCTCGCTAGATAATACCTAACTTACCAAGTTTTGTGTGCAAGATTTCAGGTATTTTATCCAGAGCTTTTCAGTGAATGAAGAAAAACAACATTGGATTGCACTTTTCCTGCTTAAATGAGACTAAAATTTCCACAGAGGAAAGCAGCCCCAAAAGACCTAGTGCTGATTTTAATGACTACTCAGTAAAATTTCCCCAAAAAGAAAATGAGTTTTGCTTATAAATGAAAAGCATTGACTAGCTGCTGTTACAGAAAACAGGAGATGCAGTTTTTAACCAAAATGGCTGTGAAGAAAGACAGCTCCACAAAGTCTGATTGAATTTTAATCCCTTCCCAGAATCCAAAATCTTTGCATTGGCAAATACCACCCGACCACAATGGAAATATCCAGAGCCAGAGTAGCCCCAAATCCAGATCAGGGACCACAAGCCAGAGCTTGCAGTGAAACCAAAGATGTGTTAAATAAAGAGAGAGAAAACCTTTTTTTCTTCTTCTTATTTTTTTTTAGAAAGCAGTTAAAAGATGATGAGGGCAAGGAAACATTTGCTTCACTCTTTCAGAATTTCAGTTCTGAAAGTTTCCTGTGGCTGCCTCTCAGAGCCTGGGGCAGGGAGAGGAAGCCCTGCTAGTACAGAAATGGGAGTGGACATGGCTCAAATGGATCCTGCCCCAAACCACGAAGCATACATGTGATTAACAATGTGGTGTTAAACCCAGGACACGGTTTTAATGTTAATTAAAGGTTTTTGGCCTTTCCTGAGAGCATTTTAAGTGCTGGATTCTGCTCTGTGCTACTGGAACCTGAGAATGCAGCCCATGCACGTCATCCCTGCCTGTGGTATCTTCCACATCAGCTGGAGCTGCAGAGTTGGACTCTTTCCCTGGCATTTTGCTGTGTGTTCTTTGCACTTTGCTCAGCAATTAATCCAGTTCCTCCCACTGCCTGTGGGGTTTGTACTCCTCCCACACCTGGGATGGGGCAGTAGTAGAGCTCCTTTGGCTCGCTCTGTGCTTGGTAGCTCAAGGAGAAATTG
This sequence comes from Vireo altiloquus, assembly GCA_013396875.1. NCBI lineage: Eukaryota > Metazoa > Chordata > Aves > Passeriformes > Vireonidae > Vireo > Vireo altiloquus. Next base: position 64,397 of record VZRF01006971.1, read on the forward strand.
AGTCTGTGGCTTCCAGGGAGCTGACCCAGAGCCCAAATGATGAGAAGTCATTTTGGCTTTCTGGTTTGGTCCTTTGCTGTTTCACCTTCTCAGAAGGAAACTGTATCATTCTTCATCAGTGCTGGTTGATTGCTCTCATTCAGAAATCAGAAAGCAGGGAAAAGTTAAAAACTGGAGAGAATTTTATGTCCCAGGTGTGCTCATGCTGCTTCAATCACTGCTTGTAGTGAGAAAACCTGGTACTTAAAGACCCTTGAAGTTCTTATTTACCTAAAAATTTAGGTATTTCATCAGCAAAAGAATCCTAAGTACCTGGGAATCTTGCAAAGAAGTTGAGGACTCACATTAGCTACATTGCCAGGCTGAGTTCTCAGCTTGTATCAGATTTCTGGTCTTCCTGTGTAACAACCAGAGAAAAGGGTTAAATTCTCAGTCAGAAATTGGAGTGTATTTGCGTATAATTGCCTAATCAGGAATTGAATGGCCCTTTGGAATTGTGCAGTGAGCTGTGTCTGAGAACGATGTCTTGGCTGAAAGAATAAGAAGTGAGATTTAAGCAGGTGGGAGGGAAATGTCACTTAACCACAGAGAGGTGCAGAGCGAGAGAAGCTTAGGGATTTAGGCCTAGGAGTGAGAGCAAACCCATGAATATGTCAGGGGGGTTTAGGCTGGATATCAGGAAAGGTTCTTCCCCAGAGGGTGCTGGCACTGCCCAGGCTCCCCAGGGAATGGGCACAGCCCCGAGGCTGCCAGAGCTCCAGGAGCGTTTGGGCAGCGCTGCCAGGGATGCCCAGGGTGGGGTTGTTGGGGTGTCTGTGCAGGGGCTGGGCTGGGCTGGATGATCCTGGGGGTCCCTCCCAGCTCAGGACATTCTGTTTCTCTAAGGTTTGCTTTGAGGTGCTGACCAGAGGATTGGGGTTTTCTTTATTTTTTGTAGTTTTTATTTGGAGAGCATATAAAATGTTTGTACACCCAGACAGAAATCCTGCTGGAATTGCTGTCTGCTGTACCTTATCCTGTGTACAGTGATAAGTCATTGTGCTGAGATTGGTGTAGGTACCTCTGAAGTATCAGAGGGGAAAGGAGTTAAAGTTTGGTCATCCTTGACTGGATGGTGAATTTTAATTTTAAGATCCTAAGCTTACCCTTGACAGATTCTCCTGGCATTAACCTGGAAGTATTCAGGCTTCAAAACATCTTTTGTGGATTTTAAGCAGAATATTTAAGTCTTGTGGTGCTACTTCTTTTTTTTAGGTGTTAAACACAGTGATGAATATTGAGAATTTTTTTTACTTCAGGGAAAAAGGAGGAAAATTAAAGAAGGTTTGGACAACTATAGTAACAAATGCTAAGTGTTCTTTTTTGTGGTTGCAGCCTGTTTCTCAGAATAAGTGCCAGTGTTGTTGTTCTACTGATTTAGTTGGTGATCTCTATTTACAACCAGCCCAAGACTACAGAGGGAATTTTCTCTGACCTTTGATGTGTTCCTACCTGTAAGTCTTCATGGTTTAGGTCATTACTGAGACCAGTAATGACTTCAGGGACTTGGCTGAGGAAATACTCCTTTCTAGCTGAATGCATCAAGTAATGAAACCTTCCCATCCTCAGCATTCTACACCTTGGACCAGTGTAATTTGAGACAGTGGCAGGGCACCCATTTCCTCCTTCACTGCCCTGTCACTTGGAGTTCTGCTAATGGAATTGTTTTGAGACTAATGTGTTCCCAATTTAAAATACACAATCAATATAAAAATACAGAATGAAACTATGTACTCTAAATGACATCTGCTTTAAGCCCTGTGCTGCTTAAGATACTTCATATCTGTAAAATTCTGCAGCTACCTGTCCTGGATGAATTGCTGCATGGAAAGAGGTGCTGGATTTTGTAAGCTTTTTTTTCCAGGAAGGTGATAAGGTTATTTTCCTGATTATGAAGCACTGGACACATGGGAATTATGTTCTTCCTTCGTTGCAGATCACAGAGGCCTTGTTGAAGGAAAGAGATAAACAAGCAAAATGGAATGGGATCCCCTTGCTGTTGCAGAAGCTGTATGAGCACAGCCACCCAAACAGTGACTTCTCCCAGTGCCAAAGCATCCTAAAGGTACTGGCTGCTCTCTTCTTCCTAAAGCTTGAGATAATTCTGTTGTGGCTTTCTTTAGAGTCTACTGTGATGATACTCTATGAATTTTTTAAGCTGTCTGCATGATGATATCTGTCAAAAACTGGTTAGTTTTTGACAGATATCATCATGCAGACAGCTTAAAAAAGGTAGGTAAGAGCTGAGGATGCAGGTGATGATTAATCAGTGGATCACACAGATAGTGGAAGATAATTGTGTTTATTCTGATGAACAGTTTTCTTTTTGAGCCATCTCTTTGTTTTTTCTCTACATGCAGGAAATTTCTCCACTCCTTTCGATGGAAGCCATGGTTTATGTCACAGAAGACAGAAAAGCTGCTCAAGAGTCCAGTTTCCCAAACACATACACGTTTGACTTGTTTGGAGGAGTCGATGTAAGTGGGTTTTTTCAACAATATCAAAATATCTGCATGATAATCATCCCACTGAGAAATCTCTTCAGTGAGGTCTTTGAAGCTTCTAAATGCAAGCTACAGAATGACTTTACCAATTTGATGTTAAGCATTATTATTTTGCCTCTTTCTGTTAATCAAAATAGGAAAAGGGTGTGTTTTCCAAGGTACTACATCCAAAGGGAGGTGGTTTTTTTGTATATGATATAGAGTACCTGGATATTTCTTTAGTCACTCTGATTTTGCCTTGAAAAAGATTAGACCTTTAGTTCTGAATGAAGGCAATTTCAAATGATTCCTTGTTGTGAGATAAAATAACAGGATTGGCATTGGAGGAGGGAGAATTCCACTTAACACCAGGGGATCTGTGGCAGTTGAAGCACACCAGGGCTCTGTCTTAGCCAAGTTGTCTGTGTTTATTGCCTCATCTATGGCAAAGTTTTTTAAACAGAACTGGAAGGTTTCTGTGGACATTTTGGCAATTTATCATTTTGTTTATTTGCTTTAATTCTGCATTGCACAAATACCCATTTGCTCAGTTTTATCGTGCCTGACTCTGGCTTGGCTTTCAGTAGAAATGTATGATTTGTATTTTCCAGTGAACTGTTTGACACTCTATGTAGTTTAATTAAACAGATTTTGCTATTTATTTCTTGTTACACTTAGCTTTTTTAGTTAAAGCTGCAGTTTCTGTTGTTTTGAAATGAGCCCTGGTTTAGTTATTCCTATCAGTTGAAGGCAAAAGCCTTCAGCTACCCAAGCAAATGAGAACACTGTGAAGATGTTTTAAATTTCCCTTGTTTTTAAAGGGAAATAGCAGTACTTCCTGTAGAAATGATTTTAACATAATGCACACATCTCTGTGTGTTGGGGACAGATCCTTTTGTTGCTTTTGGTTGGTTCGGGCTTGGTTGTTTTTTTCCCCATTGGGCTGGAGATGGTGAATATCAGATACACTGTAATTACCTGGTGCTGTGGGCAGATATTTGGCTGATAGAGTTGGGTTTAATGTCATTAAAGGCAGTGATAGAAGCCAGTGCTGTGTGTTTTCAGAAATCCTGCTCTAGGATTTGAAAGGGCTGGTGCTGTGTGTGCCACATGCTGATTTTATTTTGCAATATTTTGAGTTGTGGAACACGAGTAACTTTGAGGGACACTCAGTTTACAGTGTAGTCCCTAGGCTACAGTGTGTGATAGTTAAAATATTTTTGGGTTCTGACAGCTTTTACATCAAGGAAGAACAAAACCACCTTGGTGGCTCCTCCCTTTATAAGAAACCATGTAAAACAAGACCTGAGAGTGCAAACACACAAAGTGATACACAAACCTCATGGATTTTATACCTGAATGTATAGAAACATGATCTCATAATTCCCTTTCTGTTCCTTCTGCCTCTGGTGAGAGACAGAAAACCCAAGAATTAAAGCATAAAGCCCCAAACTTTGAGGTGTGCATTCTCCTTCTAAAACACAAGCCATTAATACAAGATCTGCATTACTGCAGTCATTTTTCTCTACCCTATTAATGCTACAACCACTACTACAAATATTGCTAGAAGATATTCCTCTTAAAAGTTGCCTATTTATTTATTTGTTTGTCAGTGCTTATAATGTGGCCTCCAGTGATGTCAGGTGGTTTCCTCTGTGTCTGGGCCAGTAGTTCATTAAAAGAAGGGTAAAGTTAAGATGGGACAAATAGATCAAGTTGTAAACTCTTAAGTATCTTGTGAGTTGGCATTGACAGGGTGATGCCTGCATTGCTGTTAACAATTTTAAACTGAATTTTAAAACCAGGGGCATTTGCAGTAGTTCTTGCAGAAGTCATCAGTTCCTTTTGGTAGGCAGCTTTCATTTTTAAATAAACTGCTATTTTTTCAAATGTTTTAAGCTAAACCAATAGTGTAGATTAGAGCAAATAAAGATCAGTTCTACCTCAATCAGAAGCACAGTCTTGGTCTTGGAAAGCTGATTGTTACATTCCTTAAATAGAAATATAAGTGTAAATATACCTACAGGGTCCTGTACACAAGTAATGTCTTTTTGGTGCTGAGATGAAATCTGGAGCTGCTAAATTCTGTCTGGACCTGAAATATTTTTGAAGCCCAGCAAGATTTAGGGAAAGCCTTTGCAAAATTTGCATCTCTTTGCAGATTATTGCTTAAGATTCCTTTTTTTTAAAGAGATATGTGATCACCATCCTTGATGTTATCTGGAGGCATTTGAAATTACATTCTTTGCAAGCTCAAATTCTTTAAAACTTGCCCCTGGGAGATTATTTTGCACAGCTCTTACTGATTCTTTGGGGTAAATGCAACTGTTATTTGTCAGTGTGACTTTGACACCAGTGGGGGTTTGATTGTAGAGCCTTCATTATTCACCTCTGTGACTTCAGCACAGACAGGTTTGGGTTTGTTACTGACAAATTAATTGGTTATTTGTATCTCAGTGATCATTCCCTTTATTCTTTGTCTTATTTTTACAGCTTTTAGTAGAAATTCTCATGAGACCAACTCTTATTACACAGAAAAAGAAGCAGAAAAGTAAGTAAATAGGTGTTTTATCTTTTTCTTTCCCCCAATTTTGCCTTGTGTTTCTGTTTCAGAAATTGTTCTATTTTTCTGTTATTCTCTTTCCATCCCAGCAATTTCCTGTTGATTCATTTAGGAATGAATCATTGGTTTCTTTGTTCTCCATGGTACTGATTCGTGCTGGGATTTGGGAGAGTCACCTGTTTCTGGGCACAGTTCTGCACTCAGCACAACATACTTGACTCAAAGCACTAAATCTGCAATCAGTGGAAACTCTTTATTGCTCTTGTGGCTACAGCTACAGAGAAAAATGATCAGTAATAAGTCACAAAGCATTGTTTATGTAATGAGAGCTACAGAGACTGTGAGATGAGTAGCTCAGGAAAACAGCACACTTTTTGTTATGTGACTACTCATTTCCACGTTGCTGTAAGGAGAGAGGGTGAAGTGGCTTCAGCTCAACTTTCCTGCTGGAGCAGCTTGGCTGCAGTGTTTTCCTTTCCCGTGTTTGGGATTCTGCTGGTTCCCTGAGCCTTTCTGAGGGAAGGGAATGCCATGGTGCACCCTGTGCCCACCAGCCAAGGAACTTCAAGGTGAAATGACTTGAGCTTGAGCTATAGGCAGTTGTAGGTCTGTGCTGAAAACATATTTTGAAGGGCTGCAGTAAGGCAGATGGGAAGTTTTTTATGAAATCCAGGTGCTGAGAAAACAGCATGAGTTTCCACTAGAGAAAACTGCATGAACTGTCATTTTTTTCCCCCATACAAAAATAATTCAGCATGTGAACAGGTCAAGTATAGAGTGTTTCTTGTGGTTTCTATCCTGTAAGGCATTTGCATGTATGCTCTGAGCTAGAAGGCTGAAATTGTCACCCATTAGTAGCTCTCCACGTCCCTCCCACGGCCGTTGGTGTTCCTTGGCTGCTGACTGTGTGCTCTCCTCTCTCCTTTGCAGTAAGTGATGATCTCATCAAGGACTGTTTAAGCATACTGTACAACACCTGTATATGTGTAAGTACAACTCTTCTCCTGGTCACTTTTTACATGTGCTGCTTGATTAAACAACAAACAGACTCTTGTAAGTGCAATTTAAACTTACTCCAAAGCTTTACATTAAAATTGCTTCAATTAAATTGAGGATCACTCTGTATTTTGATGTGTTACTCAAATAATGTGTGTTTTCTGAGCCACATTGTCAGGCTTAAGTTCCTTTGTTTGGATCTTTCTGTCTCTGTGTTTCCATAGGAAAGCTGTGCCAGCCTTTGTTATGTTCCAGCTTAAAATCTGAAGCTGGGAATGGATGCCTGTTAAGCCCAGCTACAGCTGGTCTTGTTCAGAATTGGGGCTGGCAGAGGGTTTTAAATTTGATCCTGCAGCTCCATGTGCTGGATTTTAGTTCAGTTCAGTCGTGGCAGATCAGTGCAAAGGAAGGTGCTGAGTTAAAGGCCTCTGGAAATACCTCGTCAATAAAATCCTGAGTCTAAAAGCAAAAGCCTCAGATTATTCATGCAGGGAACATCCTCAGGATTGTTTACTTCATCAACACCTCATTATGCTATAACCTAGGGAACATTGTTTAACAAAAAATTTTAAAAGAGCCAGTTAGTGGCTTGGAACTCTTCCAAAAACATCAGTTTAATCTCCAGAGTTTGAGTCTTACTAGATCATGTCTCACTGATAAGGATCTGTGTACGCCTGGGAGGGGGAAGAGAGGAACACTTTTTTCCTTGGCTTGGATGATTTATTTTTTTAACTGCAGGTAATGCAACTTTTGCAAACTGAGAGTAGCATGATAGGCTAAAAAACAAGTTTGCAGTTTCTCAACTAGCTGCTGTGTTAATTCCCTTTGGTATTACTGCTGGGATTGGATGACAAGTGTCCAGGATCACAGAAATGGGTCTGTGGGCAATATTAACTGTTCTTATGCTTATGTGTAAATACTGGGGAATTATCTGAGCTAGTCTGGCTCTGTGAGCACTGGGAATTTGTTGGTCATGGATAAGACACAACTTTGCAAGCAGTGAGGATGTAGTGTGAGTTCAGGAAAGCCTGGCTGTGCTCTCAGCAGAGCTCAGGGCATGAAAGGCAACCTTACACTTAGGTTTTCATGCCTCAGCCTGACTTCGGGGTTCACTGCCCAGTTCATTTAGAACCAGTGCTTGATCCAGGTCCCTCAGACAGAGCAGTGCTGAGGGTTTAGGAGCTGCTGTGTTTGCAGACCATGGCATGGAGCTGCTCACAGTTTGTATGGCAAAGCAGAGCCAAGCCCCTCTGGTGTGTGCCCAAGCAGGGAGGGTTGGCTTTACATTCAGACAATGAAGCCTCTCATCCTGGCGTCGTTGCTTGCGCCACGTTGACTTCAAACAAGGACTGCAGATGGTTTGGGTTCCCACAAACAGGGCATTTCCTGGTTTCAGGAGCTGACTCAGTACCACATCATGTGTAGGGCAGTCCTGCTCGTGCTGTGCTGTGTGGCTGCTCAGGGTGGGCTCTCACAGGGTCTGTGTGTGCTCCTTTCTAGACGGAAGGAGTCACGAGGCGACTGGCAGAGAGAAACGACTTTGTGTTGTTCCTGTTTACACTGATGACAAACAAAAAGACATTCCTACAAACTGCAACGCTCATTGAAGATATCCTGGGAGTTAAAAAGGTTAGTTCCTGCTTTCTTAATATTATTTGTATGGCTTTCCAGCCGACTAGGGGAAAGACTGCTGCTTCTTTGAAGAGCTGCTGAGGATAGTTCTCTAAGACACCATTCTCACTTCTTGGAGCTTTTTTGAAACTTGCCTGTTCACAGTGATAATTAACTTCAATCACTTGGCATACAGAAGCCAAACTGTTCCTGTGGTGTCATACTTGTGATGCTTTTGCAGCATTCAGAGAATGATGGGAGCTGAGTCCCCATGGTCTGAGGACCTCACTGTCATTAAAGTACAACCAGTATTGCCAATAAAGAAAATGAACCTCATATAAATTCAGTTTTCATCCTTGCCTGCTGATTCTATTTCACATACTTTACTTGTCTTCCTGACATCTGGAAGGCTTCCTGTGTATCCCTTAGCATTTTTCACCTCTCTAAGAAGTTGTAGGCAGGGACACAGGGCACTTAAATCTTCTGCACAAGCCTGGTTATTGAAGTTACTTGCCAGCATCATTGCAGCTCAGTGCCCTGATGTGATGCAAGTAAAGTATTAGAGGTGTAACCATGGGAAGGCCTTGAATGGAAAGTGTCTAAGTGTACATTTTGTGGAGAAGGTCAGGAGTCTGGAACTTGATACTTTATTATTTAGAATAAGGTTGAGGTTGATTTCTTTCTGAAATGGGAAACAAGCTTAGTTTATCTGAACAAAAATGTGGGTTTTTTCTGAAAGCTGTTTTCAACATCTTTTTATTGAAAAACTTCTGATGAAAAGACTGAGAAATAATTCACAAGTTCTTACCTGTGAGTTTCAAAGAAAAGACAGGATTGGAAAACAGAATTGAAACTTCTAATACCTAAACATAATTTATATATTAAATTAAGTTGTGGTTTTGTGGCTTTTTTAGTTAAAAAAGGCCCCCAAGTTTTTTGTGAATGTAAAAATAGTATTTAAAATATGGATAGCTGTACTTTTGGAGTTGCTGAGCCTGACAGCAGTTGTAAATCCCAGCTGCTTTCAGACTGCTGCTTCTCCTTTGCTAACATTGGAATAACCCAGAGAGCTCCTCGGGGAGGATCTGCTTGTGTTCACTTGTTGGCCATCACATGTCATTTAGTTGGTGTTGCCTCCTCCAGGAAATGATCCAGCTGGATGATATTCCCAACCTGGCTAGCCTGGTGTCCAGCTTTGACCAGCAGCAGCTGGCCAACTTCTGCAGGATCCTGGCTGTCACCATCTCGGAGCTTGACACGGGCAGTGATGACAAGCACACTCTTCTGGCCAAAAATGCCCAGCAGAAAAAGAATTTGGGCCCTTCCCGAGCTGAAATTAATCAAGGTAATTGTTATGCTGTGAACAAGTCACAATAATCTCAGCAATGTATAAAGTTTTCCTCTCTCAATGTCACATCATGTTGTGTTTCTGGAGGATACTGAAAGGTTTGTGTCTTACAAAGCATTTTTCTTTATTCACTCCCCTCAGTTTCCTGGAAACAATCTTTCCTGTTAATGAAACTTTGTAGCTTTTGGTTTCATGTGGTGTTGCTAATTAGGTGGGTTAATTTCTGTCATTTCAGCACTCTCTGATGAACTAAGTGGCTTAAAATAATTGGATTTGTTTTCTGTGCCTCGGTGACATCCATGGACTTTCCATTAGCAACTCTCAGTAATTCTGTGTCCTCCATAAAATATGAATTCCTGAACTAAAACTGCATGTGGTGTGCTTGCTGTTGGAGCAGTTCCTTCTCTGATTTTATCTGATGTTGTCCTGAACAGGATGTCTGTTTTTATCAAAAAGAGAAGTGTGTTTAATATTAATTATGTTGCCTAGTGTTACCAAACCAGCCTTGGAAATCTGTGGGTCTGATCTCAGCCTTAACTTTGGGCACAGTGCAGCTTTCCTTATTTTGCTGAGTACCTCTCAGGTGCAGAAGTCTTGCCTAGAAGGATGAGTAGGAATTGAAAAAGTTAAAGTACCATCAAATGTAGAATCTGCTGTTTTCAGCTCTTATTGTGCTGAAAAGCTTCTGGGCTTCTGAAGCAGATATTTGTATAGGCCCATACCAGGCAAATGTTGAGCTAATCATTTTTATGGGCACAATCAGAGACTGATTTTAAGGCTGTACAGTATATTCTATTTCAAAAATTTTATCAGGGAACTTCCACTTGGAGAGAAAAAACTCTTTCATGTCACGTTCATGTCCAAATTCCTTCTCCTTTTTTTCATTGCCCCTGCAAGTGTGAAGCAAAACTTTAGCCATGTATCTTTAATAAACAGGTCCTGCAATTAAGTTACTCTTGAGGGCAAAATGCACCTCCCCAGAGGTTTTGCAGAGCAGTGACTTCTGTCCTTGCACTGCTCTTTCTAAGGGCACAATTCCACAGTTCAAACCCTCACACCTGGGACTGCTCTGCATCTGTTTTGCTCCACGAGGAGCTCATTCAGGAACCTAGTACTTGAAAAGCTGACCTGCAGGGAGCCAGTTCAGTTACTACAGACCAACACCACAGGAGGGAAAAAGGAGGAAAGGGGAGGTGGAGCTTTCCCTTCCAAGAGCTGCTGCTTTATTTCTGCCAGCTTAATTTTCAGCCAGATCAGTTCCTTGATATGACTGCAGAAAACACTGAATTATTCCTAGGGTATGGATGCTCTCTTCCAGTCTTCAACGGAGAATGCACTGAATTCATCCATTTTCAGATCTTTTTAACAGATCTTTCTAACCATACACTTATGTTTCCCTAAAGTAAACGTCCTGGTACCTTGTGATGATCTTAAATTGTAATATTTTTTTTATTATTATTATTTTTTTTCAGCGACACTTCTGAATATTCCAGGCTTCATCGAGCGATTGTGCAAACTGGCCACACGGAAGGTGTCTGAAACAACAGGGACTTCGAGCTTCCTGCAGGAGCTGGAGGAGTGGTACACCTGGCTGGACAATGCCCTCGTGCTGGATGCACTGATGAGAGTGGCAAATGAAGAGGCAGAGCAGAGCAGTACAGGTACCTGCCTTGCATTGCTCCATGTCTTAACCTTCTTCAGGGTTTTCCATGAGTTGCTTTTCCTTTCATTTGGTCCACATCCCCCTTTTCTCACATAGCAACATTGAGGTCTGACTCCCATTTTGTTCTCTTGTAGCACTGATTTTTTAAATGAATTCACATTAGCAAAAGGAGAGATTCTAGAGCAATCTGTGCCCTTTGCATGCCTAGCTAACACTGAAATGTGCATCCTCAGCCCTAACCTCACCTGCAGTGATTAAAGTAACTCTCCTGAGGCAAGTGGCTTCACCACCATTTTACTCTAAAACTTTGGGTGACGACTTTGAGTTCAAATGCTTCCCACCAAGCAAATTGTCCTTTCTTTAAAAAGGAAAGGTAGTTCCAGCTAAATGAAATTCATTGGAAAAAAATAATTGTTCCACTGGAGGTGTTAATACAGCCTTAGGAAAATGCTTTGAAGCACATGTGTGGTTTGTTTCTTCACCCTTTGGTATGACAAAAATGCAGTGTATGTCTGGTAGCACTCTAAAGTACTTAGTACTCATGTTTCTGCTCTTAGCAGGGTAATTCTCTATAAGCTTACGAAATTTATTTTAACTGTGGCCTAAGTATACTGGTACTGAGGTATGAAATGAAAGTAGATTTAATAGTAAGTGCTTCTGATAAACTCCCATCTACTTTTATTACCTTTTCTGCCATGCCCTGGTGCAGTAGTCTATTAATTCATTTAGGTGGGCCTGGTTATTTTACAGGCATGCAGCCATTTAGTTCATTATGGAAAAATAATTTTAAAAATCTGATTTTATGTCCTCTAAATTTCAAGCATGTAATTCCAATTGGTTATTTGCTGTACATCACTATTTTTAGTTGAGAAGAAAATTCTGGCAGATGTGCTGCTCCTGCATCTGCAGCGTTCAGTATAAAATAACAACTGGAACAAATCCTTTCCTGTTGAAGCTGCCTCAGTCTCACAGCTTTGCCATCTTTTTCAGAGTCTTCAGATGAGAGTGGACTGGCCAACACCTCCACCAGGACTCAGCTGCCCCAGTCCATGAAGATCATGCATGAGATCATGTACAAGCTGGAGGTGCTCTATGTTCTCTGCGTGCTGCTCATGGGCAGGCAGAGGAATCAGGTGAGCCCCAGTGCATGGTCACACTCACAGTTGGTGCCTCTGTAAACCTGAGTGCTCCTCAATGAGGTCATGGACTCTGAAACACGAGGACAAAGCTGGGCAATCTCATCCTGGCAGCCCCTGACCAGAAAACTGGCAGCTTTTCACTGGGCACCACGAGGGCAGGGCTGGGCACACACAGCTCTGGTGCAGGAGGGGTGCAGGAGGATGCCTCCTGTGGGAGGAAGTGTGTGGGTGTACCTGGGTGCTGCAGGAGCTGCAGTTGGGTGTTCTCCCCCCTCCTGGTGCACTGGGGGCTAGTTTGGATGGAGCCCCTTCAGACCTTACCCTTCTTTGGCTGCTCTCACTTTTGGAAAGCCTCTGGATGATTTTTGCAGCATATTGCCATGACTTGGCAAAGTGTGAGCATGCTGTCAAACTCACTGCTGGGAAGATGCACTTCAGTGCTGTCTGCACTGGTCACTGCCTGGAAATTCCACTCACCTGTTCTTTTGCCTTTCTTCCTCTTGAAATGAAAAAAAAAATTATTCCCTGCCTCACACAGGCATGTGAAGAACCAGTCACTGCAGCTCAGCTGTGGTTTGATTTAAATGGGTCAAAAGCAGGTTGTGAGGGGAAAAGCAAAGCAATCCTTGGTGCACTTTTGACAGCTTTGCAGCTTTGGCAATCTGCTCATCTCAGCAGAGCACCTTGGGATGGCAGGGGCATTCAGATGTCCTGGACACTGCACTGGTGTGAGTTATTGAAGGGCTCTTGTATTAGGCAAGAGAGGCTGTGTTGTGGGGCAAGGGCTTGAGCACATTTATTTTGAGTATTAACCTTTCAGTGTGTCAGTCACAAACATTCCCCAGGGCAATCTCCTAAATCTCTTAATCTAAATACAAGTGCAGTTGTAGTTCAGTCCCAAACATAACTGAGCTGTTCACTCTGAACCTCCAGCAGAGGCTGAGGGCTTCCCATCCCTGCAAGTGTTCAAAGCTGGGACTTGGAGCAGCCTGGTCTGGTGGAAGGTGTCCCTGCCCATGGCAGGGGAGTGAGATGGGCTTTAAGATCCCTTCCAACCCAAAGCATCCTGAGAGTTTGGGATTCTAAACAGACACTTGGCATCAAAAGAAGCAGATTCTGCATAAGAGGAAGCAGAGAGAACCAGCAATTCTTGCAGAAACCACAGTCGCTGCCATAAACAACTCCTAATCATGTTGTCATTCCTTTTAGAAGTGCTGTTTCTGTTAGGCATGAAATAAAATGTAAACAAAGCCCAAAACATAACTGAAACCACCAGAACATGGATCTATTAGGAGGACTTCTTTTTGCATGGTATCAGGGCAGTTAATTCATCCCTGCCTGAGTGCCCCACAAGAATGCAGTTTTATAGATAACTGCAGGAACTGCCTGCAGCCTGCAGCCTGCACTCATCCTGCTGCTGCTGGATTCCTTCCCTCCCTGGCTCACTCCTGGTGTGTTCCTGTCAAGTGTGACAAGGCAAAAACTCTGCTGCTGAAACAGCTAGCTTTGAATTTACTTTTTAATTTCCTGGGAAAACAGCTCTTTATCCTTCATCTGCTATTTCTGCCCCTGTGCAGATGGGAAAGTAAGGATAAAGCTGGCCTGCAGTTCACTTCTTCCCAGGACTCATTCAGGACTGGAATTGAATTCTTGAACAATTTATTGCATTCCCAAGCACTTCTTGTCCAGACCTAGTTTTTTTGTTTGGTTTTTTGTTTGTTTTGGATTTGTTTTTGGTTTGGGGGGTTTTTTGTTTGATTTTTGGTTTGTTTGGTTGGGTTTTTTGGAGTGTTTCTTGTTTGGTTGGTTTTGTTTGGTTGGTTTTTGTTTTATGAAATCCTCTGCCCTTGAAACACATTATACATCCTTCATTCCTTGATATGCATAAGACTTGTGTGGCAGATGTGAATCCAATGCCCTTCCTGAGAGCCAGGGAGACAGAGGATTGGAGCTGAGCTGTTCTCCTTGGGAAGCTCTGGAATGCAGGCACAGCAGTGACTGCAGTAGCACACTCAGACAAGCATTTCAGCTGCTTTTTGGTCTCTCTTTTTGGTGAAGGAATAAAAGCACAGCATCTGTGGTAGCAGTCTGAGCGGCCAAAGGACTTGCTAGTTTTAGATTGGATTTATTTTGCATAGAATTTCATTAAGGACATCACAGTCCTGCTTCAGTCCACTGTAATAAATGGCATAATGGTCTGGCATTTGCTTGGAGCAAGGTGCAGCCTCCCAAACTCAACCTGTCCCCAAATGTTTACTCTGAATCCTTGGTTTGATCTTGATTGCTGGCTAATTTGCATAAATTGGTAACTGTGACTTGGCTCCTCTTGCTGCCACGTTGGGGATGATCTCACCCTTGGGGATAAGTGGTGTTTCTCTGCAGATCTGGGCCTTTGCTGCCTTCTCATTATGGGCACACCCTAAATTGCTCTCCTTATGTATTTTTCTAGGCTGTCTTGCATGTCTGTGTTGTGGTGAAGAGCTATCAGCTGGTTTCCTTGCTCCTGCTGTAGGGAGGCACACTGCACACAGAAACTCAGCAGAGACAGTTTTAGTGTTGAGAAAGCAACAGAGCAATTCCTGAAGTGAAGCTGGGTGACAGCAGGAGAAAGCCAAAGTAAATTGAAGGGTGAATACAGAGCAGGGATTGTGTTGGCATCCTCAGGCAGAGGAATTCTAATGAGTTTGGGGTCTAGGAGAGAGATACAAAGGCAGTGATGTGACTGAGGAGCTCTGTCAGGTGAGAGCTTCAGAGCTGAGCAAACTAAACTGCACACATTTGAAATCTGAGTCATTTGGAAATGAGCAGATTCAGGAGTTAAAACTGTGAGTGTAGGAGCTCTTCCTTTAGTGAGGGTTGAGGCTCTTCCTCCTGTTGTGCCTGTGCCATGGAGGGACAGGGACACTACAGGGAGCACTTTGTTCAGACAGGTTCCTCAGAGCTGGCTTTGTAACTAAACCAAAGTGTCCAAGAGTGTTTTAAAATAATGGAGCACCAGAGGACTCCAAGGTCAGCAATCTATCATGGCAGCAGGGGTGGGGTGGGAAGGAGCTGGATACTTCCTCAGGTGTGATATTTGAGATGTCCAGCAACAGGAATGTGATTTCCATAAAAATGGGATAGCTGGTGGCTGCAGCCAGGAGGGGTGCAAAAAGCCATCAGCTGTGCTGCAAACTAGAACTAAAATTTGTAAAAGAGCATCAACCTCAGATACTTTGGTTCATTCAGGTATTTGAGTAAATAAAACAAAGTAGACTGATCTGCTTAAAATGCTGTTGGTTACAGTTCTGTATCTTGGGACAACTTGGGGTATTTTTAAGTGATTTTGTTTGTTGATTTTAAGGAACATGTCCATTACTTGGGCACTTAATTTTTGCAGCATGTTGGACATTCCAGTCATGCAGTTTTCATTTGCAACCACATCTCAAGGAATAATGCTTGTCCTAGGCCTATGGCTGATGAGAGTCCCACTTTGTATTTCCCTTAGTCCTTCTCTTCCAAATTCCTTACATCAAAAGTATCCCAGTTTGGACTGAAGGTATTGAACAACTGTTCACACCAAAATGATTAGCTTTTCTTTTATGAATAAAAAAGATGTACCAGACAGACTGATAAATAAACCTGAGCAATTTGGCGTTTTTTTAATCTGAAGTTCAACTTCCTTTTAACCTGAAGGAGCAGTGTGGTGTGGTTGTGTTACTGCTGGACTCTGCCCAGGTCACCTGAACAAAACTGATATCGATGGGTTTTGTTGGCATCAGAGGCCTGCCTGAGCTCCACCTGTGTGTCTGGAAAGGGAAAGGACACTCAGGGCATGAGTGGCAGCAGAATGCTCCCAGCTCAGCTGTTTGGTGTAGATGCATTTTCAGTGTGCTGGAAGTGATGCCCAAAGCTGCTTCCAGAGACACAGTGGTTAACTGAAGCACTGGTGAAGAGCTTTATCCCAAAATGTCTGTTTTTGATCCATGACCACCAAATGGAAGCTGCTGCATTGTGGTTAGTGTGTTAACACAAACACTCCCTGTTTGAGACAAGAATTCACATTCTTTTGTCAGGGAATGACATCATTGTGCCCTTCTGTTTCCAGACTACATTAAATCTGTGTTTGAGGCTGGAGCAGACATGTTTGTACCTCTCTTTTTTCCCAGGTTCATAAAATGATAGCAGAGTTCAGACTCATTCCTGGCCTCAATAACCTGTTTGACAAACTCATCTGGAGGAAGCACTCGGCCTCAGCCCTGGTTCTGCATGGACACAACCAGAATTGTGATTGCAGCCCGGTGAGGAACTTCTGGAATTCTGTGTTGGGTTTTTATCCTGTCATACAGTCCTGAGGAGCTGTGCTGAGTAACTGGCTGTTGGTATAATCAATGACTTGAGGTGTGGTAGCATCCAGGTTTTGAGGAATTACTGTTGTCACTGAAGTCTATCCTTGGCTCATGGTAGCAATTTAGCAGGGCCAATTTAGTCTCTCCCCTCTCTCCTAGTTTGGGAACTGGGAAAGGAGTAAATTTCTGGACCCTGGAGGCCAGAGGCAGAAGACAACCAAAATTCAAAGAAATTATATGTAGGAGAGACACAGAGTATGAATTGTGCCACAGTCAGGTTTAGGGGAGTTTGGATTTTGTGTTGGACTCTATATTTTTTTTCCTTCCAAACCTAGGCATTCTGAATTGATCTGAGTTATAAGCTTTTTTGCCATTGCAGTGAAAATAAATAATTACCTGTTATGTGCATAGGCTTGGAGGCAATCTCCACTTCTATTTTGAGAAGTGCAGGCTTCTGCATTTATGCAAGTCACTTGTGATTATGCTGTCCAAAGGGGTTTGATTTGGAAAGGTTTTCCATTCAGCTGTTTCACATCAGCTTGGTAACTAATGATAGCTAAAAATACTAAAGCAATACTTTTTTTTTACCTTCCTTGTCTCCTTTTAGGACATTACTTTAAAGATACAATTCTTGAGGCTTCTTCAGAGCTTCAGTGATCACCATGAGTGAGTATGAGAAGCTGTGGTGGGTTGTGGCTTGGTGGTGTTTGCCTGGTTGTGGTTCCAGGTGTCCTGGGCACAGGGCAGGCTCCACATGAAAGGAATGTTGTATTGTCCCTAAACTCCATGTGCCTTTCTGCTCTTGCTGAAACAGCCTGAGGATTTGCTCTGCAGTGGGCATGTCTGAATGTGTCTGCTGGTGGTTAAATCCAGCCCACTTTGTCTCATGTTGAAATGAGCTGAAACATGTATAGGATGAGTTAACACCTTCTGGCTGGAGGAATAAGGAGGCAGTTTTGCTTTCTTTCCTCTGTTTGTGCCTTCTCCCTGAGAGCTGACAGTGAGCCAGGGAAACAGGAAGAAAACTTCTGTCTGCCTTCAAAAGGCATCCTTAGGAAACTTGGATCTGCTGGAGTAGTTGGAGAGGTGATGCTGTTTGCTTGGGGGGTTTTTTATGCCGTGCTGCTGGTACAGAGGTGTTTGTTCTGCCTTGTGGAATTGCATCCTGCATTCCATCGTTGTCCTGTTGCTCTAATTCAGTCCTGGGAGATGGTGTCCACTTCCTTACAAACACCTGTGTTAGAGGCATGGTGCACTTCAGGTGCTGCTCATTCCTTAGGGTCAGGCTGATATTTCTGTGCAGGGTTTTAGTCCTGTTGGATAGATTTCAAATATCAGCCTTTTTCATTGTGGAATATTAGCTTTGAGAATGGGGAGCTGCTGGACTTAGACAAGGGGGGAATGCTGACCTGTTGTAAATCCTTCATGCAAGACATTGTTTGCCTGGGAATCACTCCAGGTTTTCCAGTAAAATCTCTTCAGATGATGTTGCTAAGTGGCTGCTACAAAGCTCTCAGGCTTGTCTGAGCAGAAAACAGCTCCCAGCTGTAACATTTGAGCAAGTGGAATGTGTGGAATCTGGCTGGGGGTTTTTAAATAATTACATGAACTCACAGAAATCACATATGAAATCACAGATAAGCTGAGTTAACTGAGGACAAGATGAGAGCAAAGTACTTGCAAGCTGATATTAATTCAGTGAAATTGTGTCCAAACCAAACTTGCAGACCTGTTTATTGCAGGGAGAGAAAGGCTCTGTTCTCACTGCAGAAACCTGTTTAATCCACATCAAAGGAAGCTTTACATGAGAGGCTCAGTGGGCACTAATCTGTATGACAGTGTTGGAAGCAAGAAAGAACCTCACACTCATCACTGCATCCTCTGCTGCCTGAGCTTTCCTGAAAAGAAATCCTTGCTGCCTGATTTTGAGCACTTGGAAGTAGAAAGACTCTCAGGGAGCACACTGGAATTGGATA
Source organism: Vireo altiloquus (assembly GCA_013396875.1). NCBI lineage: Eukaryota > Metazoa > Chordata > Aves > Passeriformes > Vireonidae > Vireo > Vireo altiloquus. Next base: position 82,543 of record VZRF01006971.1, read on the forward strand.
GAGTCTGGCAAAGGGAGCCCCTGGACTACATTTGTACTCTGGCAGACTTGTTCTGCATTTAGTTCACTTTACAGACAAAATAATTTATTTTCATTATAAAAGTTCAGTATTTGATAAAGAATTCATGTACGTACCTGGGGTTTATATCCGTTTTTATTTGGATCTCTGCATTTCCTGATGTTTTTAAATTTCCCTTGTTTTTAAAGGGAAATAGCAGTACTTCCTGTAGAAATGATTTTAACATAATGCACACATCTCTGTGTGTTGGGGACAGAGTTAAAGTGAAGTTTAAGTAAACTTTGCAGGGTAAAGTTTGTTCAGATAATAAAATACCAGGATGGCTGAGCCCTTTTGTTGCAGTTGCTCTTTTCTATCTGAGATTGATTACNCTTTGCAGGGTAAAGTTTGTTCAGATAATAAAATATGGATTGAGGATGACTGAGCCCTTTTGTTGCAGTTGTTCTTTTCTATCTGAGATTGATTACTTAAAAAGGGTGATCACTATAGGGTAGAGAAAAACTTCAGGAAGCTGTGAAAAAGTTTGCTGTTTAATATTTATTTGGGTCTGAAATTCAGCAAAGCATTGCTGAGATTTTTTTAAAAAATAGTGTCATGCAGAAGAAAGTATTTACAAACCATAAGATCCCAAAGAAGTCAGCAAAGAACCATCATCTCAAAGCTGATCAGTGGCATTTGGTAAATTTTGGAGGAGGTTTTCCCAAGCAGCAGCTGGCTGAACTGGTGGAGGGAGCAGAGTGTGAGCACTGTGAAGAGCAGCCAGGAGAAAGCAGCTTGTGCTGTGGCTCTGCTTTTCATGGAATTGGGTTTTTGCCTCTTGAATTCATCCTGGTTTTCTCCCCTCCTCTCCCACTGTCTTGCTCTAGGAACAAGTATCTCCTTTTGAACAGCCAGGAACTGAATGAGCTGAGTGCAATCTCCCATAAAGCCAACATCCCTGAAGTGGATGCAGTTGTCAACACTGACAGGTGAGAGGGGATTGAGGGTGTAGGTTGGCAGTTTAAGAGTTTTGGAAGCACTTAGACTGGAAGTTTGACATCAGCTGTTTTGTTTGAGCTCTGTCTGTCCACCACACTTGAGTTTCGGTGACTCCTTTCAGTGGGAAGTGTCCAGGTTTGTGGGGTGTTGATGCAAATTAGCAAATCTTGGGTGTGCTCATGCTCAGAGTAAGGTGCTTTAAAAACAAAATCAACTTTAAAAACCCCTAAAATTAGGGATTTGAGTTCATGGCTCAGACTTTGCTATGATGTGCTGGCTCTGCCTGTCTGGCCTTCCTCATGTCAGCCATTGCAGACACGTTTGGGAAGTAAACTGAGATCCCTCAAATCATTACTTGCTCCTGCTAATAAGTCTTAGTTCTGGCATTCAGGAGAAGTCTGTGCATGCATAATGTCCATTTCCAGGCTGCATGAACACATCCAAGTCTGCTCAGAGTATTTTAAGAGCAGCTAATAACCAGAATAAGCTAAATTAGATTAACATGTTAAACCACTTACAGAATCTCTCGTGTTACATTTGAGTATCTGTTAGATGGACTATTTTGATCTAATAAGCTCTTTAATGCATTATTCTGGTGTATAAACCTCAGCAGATGGAACATTGTTTGGAGAATTTAGTTTGGCAGAATGCTCCCAGGCTATCCACAGGGACTTGGTCTGCACAGAGCAGATTTACCTCACTCCAAAAGGGAATCTCTAAGAGGATTTCAAGATTACAATTATTATCATAATGCTGTGTCTAATTGGGAAGAACGTGGGGTTTTTTTCACCCTTAGCATTTAGTTTTCATGTTGCTTTTCTCGACATGTGAGATCAAGGCATTACTTCTGCATGAGCTTAATGCAGGTAGAAGCTCCACTGAAGGTGCTGTTTAATACAAGTAGTATTGCAGTTGTACAGCCTCTATGCTTTTACTACAACCTCGGGTAGCATCCAGCTTTCCATACTCTGCTCTGCCTCCTAAATGGGATTTAGACTTTCCTTTACATTTTTTGAGAGGGGAAAAAAAGGAGTTTCTTTCATTCCTAAGCTCAAATGTAGTTGTTGGTTTTTTTTTTTTTTATCTCTTGATTCCCACAAGGTGTAAATTGGTATTTCTGAAATCATTAAAATTTTGAGATAAAAATTTTTCATTTGAACTTATTTGGGAGTTGTGTTGCAGATACTGCAGGTATTTACCAAGGGCAGTGAGGAGAACTCTTCTGCTGGTAGAACTAGCACAGTATTTGTACTGTGTACTTTAATACTGAGATTTTGATCATCAGAAGCTCTGGAGTAGTGACTGGATTCAGCATTCAGTGCTTGCCCAGCCCTTCCACTTAGGCTGTCATTTCTCCACCTGCTGCAGGAGTCTTGTCTGTGATGGGAAGAGAGGCTTGTTGACCAGACTGCTTCAGGTCATGAAGAAGGAACCAGCAGAATCCTCCTTCAGGTGGGTTCACTTTCCCTCTGATGTGCTGTTTGAGACCCCTGGGATGCAGCTTTGGTTTCATCCAGCTTGGAGCAGCTGAGAATATTTGAGAATAAGCTGTGGAAAGGTCTGGCTTTGTTGTGCTGTGGTGGCAGTGCAGCTGAGAATAAATCACAGCCAGTGATTTGCTGCAGGATGAGCAGGTCTGATTCCAGCTTCAGATTGGAATGAAACAGATTAGGAAACTGGATTTAAATTAGAGTTGTGATTAAGTACTTCCCTTGCTTCAAAACTAACTCCTCCTTTCTTCTGTTTCTCAGGTTTTGGCAAGCAAGGGCAGTTGAAAGTTTTCTGCGAGGCACCACCTCCTATGCAGACCAGATGTTCCTGCTCAAGAGAGGACTCCTGGAGGTAAATAAGGTTATGTCAGGTATCCTCCACAGCAATCAAGAAGGATTTATCTGTAGTGAATCCAAAAGTGGATAAAAATGCAGTGTTAAATATTATGCTGGGTCTAAAACTGAGCAGGGAAATTAAGGCCACTCAAGCTTCCCTCTTGGAATAGTGAGGGAATAAATACTAAGGGAGATAAGTCAGGATCACAGTTTACTGGAGTAATCACAGTAGAGGCAACAATAAAAATAAATGAAAAACTGCCCCTTATGCCTGTGTAACTATGACAGATACTGGGAACATTTTTAAAGATAGCTGTGAATTCTGCTTGTGGCCATTTTATAACCTGCACCACTGAGAAGTTATTTTAACAGGAGACTCATCTGAATTGTTGTCTTTAGTTCTGTGTTGTGACATTCAGTCACCCAAGAACCTGCAGATAAATGCTTTAAATATTGATGAAATCAGAGTCTGTGTTGTGCTGCTGGCTTGGATGAAGCCATGGCAATAATGTGTTTTCCTCCCCTGCCAGCATATTCTCTACTGCATTGTTGATAGTGAGTGCAAGTCACGGGATGTGCTTCAGAGTTACTTTGACCTTCTGGGAGAGCTGATGAAATTCAATATTGATGCATTCAAGAGGTTCAACAAGTACATCAACACAGATGAGAAGGTAAATATTTGTCAAAGCTGCCCCCTGTGGCTCAAATTACACCCTTTTATACCCAGACATAGCAGTAGAACTCAGATTCGTTTGGTTTTGGTGTGGTTTTAGAGCTTGGGGCACAATGGATATTAATGGGTGAGCTGCCAAAGTCCCTCAGTGTTTTCAGCAGTGCTCCATCTGTCCTGAGTCAGTGAGTGCTGAGCTGGTCAGCAAACATTGCTCTGTTCCAGGATCAGGCTCAAGGGTGGCAGAACATTTCCTGCCAGATTTGGGGTTAAGTGATAGCTGTGGACATTGAGACAGCTCCAAAAAGTCTTTTACTGGACCTTGCAGTGGGAAGTCCTTAATGAATATGGCTTAAAATACTTGGTACTGCAAACAGACATAGATATTTGATCTTATTTGAACTTAGAGACGTTTTAAAAAGTCATTGCTTAGGCAATTACCTATAAAATTGAGTAACACATGTAAATCAAGATGGGCAGTAAAGTGCTTTCATGCTCTTGTGCACTTTGTACATATGACATCAGCTGGTGGGTAGGTTCTGAATGGCCTCATCCTCTTACTTTTGTTACTGTAATGTTTCTCTCATTGCTCTTGGGTCTGGCAGACCTTGGAGAATGGAAGTATTTAAAAGAAAACTGTATTTATTTTGGGATTTTTTTTCTCTAGTAAATTAACTCAAACATTCTAGAGAATGTCTTTATACTTCCTATTTGCTCCCTATTTATTGATCTGTAACTGGGTTTAGTTCTCATTCTGTGTGACTCCCTCACTGTATTCCTCCCTAGCACTGCCTGCTTGTACAAAATCAGTGTAGGAATATGTGGAGCTGCAGGAATTCTCCCTCCTTCAAAACAAATAGTGTATGAAATCTCACTTTCATTGGAGTGACACAGCTTCAGAAGAGATTTTGGGGATGCCAAGATGGCATTTTTCCATTTCATAGTGTTTTTAAGGCATCCTTTGGTCAGCCCTCAGTGCCAGTGTTGGCTTGGGCTGGATGAGGCAGGGTCATGGGTGATGTCCCCTCTTTCACTTGTTAGAGGTAACAAAAAGGGAATGACCCTGAATATTAATATATTCAACACTAAAAAGTGTTTCTGTTCAGTTCCAGATATTTTTAAATCAGATCAACAGCTCTCTGGTGGACTCAAACATGCTCGTTCGCTGCATCACACTGTCCCTGGACCGCTTTGAGAACCAGTCTGATGCTAAAGGTGAACAGCAAGCACTGGGGTGGGACTGGGAGAATGGTTCATTTAAATCTGGGCTTTAACAATTTGGGGGTTAGACAAGGAATTGCCACCCTGAAAGTTTGAGCACCAGTTCTTATTGCCCCGATGCTTGGATCAGTGTGTGTGAAGCTTCAGCAGGTGGTGATTGTGTGGTGACTGTGTGGTGACTCTGTGGTGAATCTGTGGTGAATCTGTGGTGACGGTGTGGTGACGGTGTGGTGACGGTGTGGTGACTGTGTGGTGACGGTGTGGTGACGGTGTGGTTGATGGTGTGGTGATGGTGTGGTGAGGGTGTGGTGAGGGTGTGGTGTAGTGACTGCGTGGTGATGCTGTGGTGACTGTGTGGTGATGTGTGGTGACTGTGTGGTGACTGTGTGGTGACTGTGTGGTGACTGTGTGGTGACTGTGTGGTGACGGTGTGGTGACGGTGTGGTGACGGTGTGGTGACGGTGTGGTGACGGTGTGGTGACGGTGTGGTGACGGTGTGGTGACGGTGTGGTGACGGTGTGGTGACGGTGTGGTGACGGTGTGGTGACGGTGTGGTGACGGTGTGGTGACGGTGTGGTGACGGTGTGGTGACGGTGTGGTGACGGTGTGGTGACGGTGTGGTGACGGTGTGGTGACGGTGTGGTGACGGTGTGGTGACGGTGTGGTGACGGTGTGGTGACGGTGTGGTGACGGTGTGGTGACGGTGTGGTGACGGTGTGGTGACGGTGTGGTGACGGTGTGGTGACGGTGTGGTGACGGTGTGGTGACGGTGTGGTGACGGTGTGGTGACGGTGTGGTGACGGTGTGGTGACGGTGTGGTGACGGTGTGGTGACGGTGTGGTGACGGTGTGGTGACGGTGTGGTGACGGTGTGGTGACGGTGTGGTGACGGTGTGGTGACGGTGTGGTGACGGTGTGGTGACGGTGTGGTGACGGTGTGGTGACGGTGTGGTGACGGTGTGGTGACGGTGTGGTGACGGTGTGGTGACGGTGTGGTGATGTGTGGTGATGGTGTGGTGACTGTGTGGTGACGGTGTGGTGATGGTGTGGTGACGGTGTGGTGACTGTGTGGTGACGGTGTGGTGACGGTGTGGTTGATGGTGTGGTGATGGTGTGGTGAGGGTGTGGTGAGGGTGTGGTGTAGTGACTGCGTGGTGATGCTGTGGTGACTGTGTGGTGATGTGTGGTGACTGTGTGGTGACTGTGTGGGGATGGTGTGGTGATGGTGTGGTCAGGGTGTGGTGAGGGTGTGGTGACGGTGTGGCGATGGTGTGGTGACGGTGGGGTGATGGTGTGGTGACGGTGGGGTGATGGTGTGGTGACGGTGGGGTGATGGTGTGGTGACGGTGGGGTGATGGTGTGGTGACGGTGGGGTGATGGTGTGGTGACGGTGGGGTGATGGTGTGGTGACGGTGGGGTGATGGTGTGGTGACGGTGGGGTGATGGTGTGGTGACGGTGGGGTGATGGTGTGGTGACGGTGGGGTGATGGTGTGGTGACGGTGGGGTGATGGTGTGGTGACGGTGGGGTGATGGTGTGGTGACGGTGGGGTGATGGTGTGGTGACGGTGGGGTGATGGTGTGGTGACGGTGGGGTGATGGTGTGGTGACGGTGGGGTGATGGTGTGGTGACGGTGGGGTGATGGTGTGGTGACGGTGGGGTGATGGTGTGGTGACGGTGGGGTGATGGTGTGGTGACGGTGGGGTGATGGTGTGGTGACGGTGGGGTGATGGTGTGGTGACGGTGGGGTGATGGTGTGGTGACGGTGGGGTGATGGTGTGGTGACGGTGGGGTGATGGTGTGGTGACGGTGGGGTGATGGTGTGGTGACGGTGGGGTGATGGTGTGGTGACGGTGGGGTGATGGTGTGGTGACGGTGGGGTGATGGTGTGGTGACGGTGGGGTGATGGTGTGGTGACGGTGGGGTGATGGTGTGGTGACGGTGGGGTGATGGTGTGGTGACGGTGGGGTGATGGTGTGGTGACGGTGGGGTGATGGTGTGGTGACGGTGGGGTGATGGTGTGGTGACGGTGGGGTGATGGTGTGGTGACGGTGGGGTGATGGTGTGGTGACGGTGGGGTGATGGTGTGGTGACGGTGTGGTGACGGTGTGGTGATGGTGTGGTGACTGTGGGTGACTGTGGTGACTGTGTGGTGATGGTGTGGTTGATTGTGTGGTGATTGTGTGGTGATTCTGTTTCTCCTCTTGCTGCAGTTGCAGAAGTCCTGTCTGAGTGCCGCCTGTTGTCCTACATGTCCCAGATGTCCATGAGGATGTCCTTCCTTTTCCGTCTCATCAATATTATCCATGTACAGACACTTACACAGGTAAAGAGCTGGCAGTGACTTTGCAGTTGTCTTACTGGGACTGGAATGGTGAGCAGGGCTGGGAGCAGGGAGCAGCCTGGTTTCCCTGGAGGACACCCATGTCCCTTTTTCCTTGCTGTGTGCAGGAACACCTCCACAGTGTGCTTTCCACAGCCTTGCTTTATAAGGGCATGTGTACAACAGGTATCTTGGTATTTAGATTTTTTTGCTGTGTCATTTTTACTTCCAGGAAAATGTCAGTTGTTTGAACACAAGTTTAGTTATCCTAATGCTGGCCCGAAGGAAAGAAAAGCTCCCTTTTTATCTGCGCACCTTGCAACAGATGGAATACACAGAGAAATACCCTGGCTTCATCCTGAACAACTTCCACAGTCTCCTGCGATTCTGGCAGCAGCATTACCTCAACAAGGATAAAGACAGCACCTGCTTAGAAAATGTATGTGCCCCTCTTAGCATGGCAGGAGTCACAGCAACACCTGTCTGCCAGTCTGCTGGCAAAAATGGGCACTGGGAGGTTGGGAAGGGAAAGAAGGGAGGAAGGTCTGCCCCCAGGGTAACTGCTCTGGTGCTTTTCACACCTTCTCCCAGTCAGGCTGCCACAAGGCACGTGCTGGGTTTCCCTGTAAACAGAGCCTGAGGTCTTGGCTCTGGCACACACAAGTGAGATTTTCCAGTGCTGAGTGGGGTGGAGAGGCAGGGCTGGCAGGATGGCCAGGGAGGGGAAGGCAGGACAGGATCCATCTCCCATACTAGTTAGGACCTTAGCCAGACTGTTCCCTCTTCCTGCTGTGGCAAACAGTGAGGGAAAATACCTAATGTAGCTGCTGGGAGCCAAGGGAGCAGCCTGCAGGTTTCTGTGCCAGGCCACTAGTGGGTAGAAATAACCAATTATCCAGTTATGAGGGTGACACATGGTCTGGTGTTGGGCTGCTGGAGTGGCCTTTTGGCTTTGAGGGAATAATGCAGTGGGGAGGATGTTGGTTTTTGTGTCATCTCAGGAGTGGGAGCTACCTCCAGCTTATCTGTGGCACCACAGAGTCCCAGTTTGCGTTGGGAGTGGACAGCCAGGGAGAAGTTTGGGATTATGGGTGTACTGGCCCAGGTGGGTGGGCTGGGGTCACCCTGTGCTGTTCTTAGCAGCTGCCAGAGGCACTGGGAGACCTTGTCTGGAGCTGGAGAGCAGGAAGCTGCTTGTAGAGGGTGTAGCTGTTGGGCACCAGGCCCTTCTGCTGCAGGCCCCGGTCTGAGAGGGCAGAACGGGGAATGCAAGGTGCTGGTCACACTGTGGGGCTGAGCAACTCAGGCTGAACAGGAAGCCATTTTCAGCTTTGGGAGGTGTCTCCTGTTCCTCTTGTGACCCCCACTGACCCCCCTATTGTCTGTGCCCACAGAGCTCCTGTATTAGTTTTACCTACTGGAAAGAGACTGTTTCGATACTGCTCAGTCCGGACCGGACATCGCCCTGTGCCATAGTGAGCTACATCGACGAGGCGTACATGGACATTGACAGAGACTTCTCCGAGGAGTAATTCCCACCTCCGGCTTCTGACGGACAGCTCGGAGGGTGCTTCCCCCCGGGGGTTTTCAGGGATACGCTGTGTAGTGTGTGTGTGCAGCTCGGAGCCGAGGAGCGTCGTCCCACCCCACCCCTGCCGGCCCCCAGCTCTGACCTCTGACACTCGGACAGCTCTCTGGGCAACACATTCAGGGATGTATCTTCCAGTTGTTCTGGGATAAAAATAATCACCTGCAAAAACCAGCCTGTATTATTTTTTTCCTCTCTCCCAGTCCGGCGGGGCTGGCAGAAGGGGTTTTGCTGACACGAGGGTTCTGTGTATGTGCCGATTGAGGTGTGGCTCTCTCAGGGCTGCCAGGACAAAGAGCAAGTCGAAAAGCACAGCAATTGCCCTCCAAGTGTGAGGTCCAAGGAGCCCATCAGAGCAGGACCCTGCCACCAGCCACGTGCAAAGCCACCGCGAGGACTCCCTGCAGGTGTCACTCTTCCGCTGGGCTTTGGAGTCGGGTCTTTGGGGGTTGGTTAGAGCATGAGTGTGTGTGCGTGTGTGTGCTTTTAATTCCTGAGAGCCCCAGCTCCGGTCACCTCTTTACCATCTCCTTTTGGATCATTTGGTACTAAATCTATCTGTGCATTAGGAGAGAACCTCTGCTCCTGCTGTCCTTCCTGCAGATCCTTCCCATCCGGAGGCGTTTCGCAGTGCTGGAGAACAGAGACATTTCAGCAGTGGTGGAATTGCAACAGGGGTTGGCTTTCTCACGGAGCACTAGCATTAAAATGTACTAATTTTTTAAACTTGCGGCTTGTTCCTTCTTGGGTAACTAATCTGGTTTTAAAATCCTTTTCAGGACCATTGCTCTTGATGTTAACCTGCTATGCCTGGAAGTCTTATGTCAGTCTCTGCTTTCAATCCTTAATATCAACACACACATTAATCTTGAAGTGCAATATTTACTGGAGATGTCCATTTTTTTCCTGGATCTGTTTTAATCAGAATGTGTTAAATGCTGGGAATAAACACTCCTGGTTGAAAGTAACTTTGTAGAATATGTTGGGAAAGGGGGAATCAGGTTTTGGCAGTCCTGATTGCCAAACCTGCATCTGCCCTGCCTGCTCACCAGCACCATGTTGCTCCAACGCATTCAGATACCCAGGAATGAGATACACTACACTTAAGCCACTACATTTGAGTCAAAAACATGTCTCGCAGCTACAGCTAAAAGAAACCAGTTTTGAAACATGCATCTGAATTTTTTTAACATTTTCTAATTTATTTGATGAGATGACTTCAGCTCTGTCCGGGCTCCCAAGGGGTGAGGGTGTCCCAGGGCTCTCCTTGTTGTCTCTTCTTGTTGACAGCAGCATGAAACCCACCCTGTGCTGGGGCTGGAGGACTGAAGGAGGTTCCAGCCCCAGGGGCAGGACTTGTCTCTATCTCCCTTCTCCTTTCTCTTCTCCCACACTGCAGTGTCCCGCTCTGGGCTCACAGTGTGGTCAGAGCTGCTGAGCTTGTGCATAAAGCTGGAGCCTTGCAGGAGCTCCTGGGGATCCTGGTGTCCCTCCCTGGGAGCTGCACCCTGCTCTGGTGAGGGTACCCTGGGGAACTTCTTGCCATGGCAGCTTCACCTCTGTTCCTTGCCAGCTCACCCCCACCCTGCCCCTCCCTCCCCTCAGCTCATTTCTTTCTCATCTGTACTTTTTTTGTTCTTGGGTATTTGTGTTTTTGGTGTATCTTTGCTTCTTCTTAACTGTAATAGATGTACACTTAAAATAAATGCTTCAAATTAAAAGGCTTTTAAGTTAAGGGATGCCTTTTCCATAGTGTAGTTGATTGGTGCATCCACTGATTGCTGCTATAACTCTGCAGTCTCACTCCCCTCTCTGTATTTTAAAGACAGTTTGGGGCCCAGCTGCCTCTGGCCTTCCCTTCTCGGGGAAGCTGAGCTGAGCTCACACCATCACTAAGGGTCCTCCCAGGCCTGGGAGTGCAGGCTGGGCTTTGCTTTTGGGCTGATGCAGCAGAGAAGGGCACAGGGAACAAACCCCCAGCAGCTCCTCCAGGGAAAAGGCTCTGCCCCAGTGCACTGAGGGTCACAGGCAAACCCCAGCTGGGGCCACATTCCTTTGGGATGTCTGTCCATGCCAATGCCTCAAGAATCTCATGGTGAGAGGGGCCAGACCCATGGCAGTGGGCTCTGAGCTGGGATGGGAGGGAGGTGGGACCCCTGGCAGTAACAAATACCTCTGGAAGTCTGCACTGTCCCCGTGGATTGCTGAGGTTCGTGCTGCCCTGATTAATGCCAATTTGCTGACTGCAAATAAACATTAAATGGAAACTATTAAAGAACTCTATTTTAAAGAAAGGAGTGGAGATGTCTTTCTTTGCAGTGCCTTTGCCAAAGCCATAACCCCCTCCAGGGCTGTATTGGAGGCTTTATTCTCAGGAGTAGTGGCTGAGAGGCCTCATGCCTCTGCTCTGGTCCCCTGCAGCTGAGAGCTGGGTTTTGGGGGGAGAGGGATGAGGAAAAGGCTCTTCCCAAAACCCATGCCACACCAGGGCCATAGAGCTGGGAGAGGGAGGCTTGGGCTTCTCTCCTGCCTGTGCCACCCTGTGAAAAATGTTCCCCAAGCCCCTGGTTACCCTGTGACGCAACAGAGCCAGTCCTGGCAGATCTACGTTTATTCATGCAGTGCAAAGCTGGCAGTGACTGTTGCAGCCACTTGCCTCCAACCTACGGCAGCAGCTGGAGAAGGGCAGGGCAGGCAGCCAGGCTCCTAGTGCTGGAAGAAATCCCCAAAGGGCTTTGGTGAGAGCTGGGATCCAGAGGCAGGGAGGGCTCAGCCACCCTTCAGCTCCCAGCACCAGTGGGAGGAGAGGCAGCAGTGCCACAGCAGGGTGTGACCATGGCCGTGTGGTCATTCCCCTGGCCCCAGGGCTGGCAGGAGCCCCTGCCCGCCTCCCCCATGCCCCCATCCAGGAGTGCCCACCTTGGAGCTGACCATGTCCCTGGTGCGTGCGCGCAGTTTGTTGACCTGGGTCTCGGCGATGTCTGCGCGCTCCTCGGCGTCGTCCAGCTCGTGCTGCACCTTGCGGTACTTCACCAGGTTGGAGTTGGCCTGCTGCTCCTGGGCAGGGAGAGGGGAGAGGTGGCTGCAGGGGGCACAGGGGACAGCGGGCTCCGAGCTGCCCACATTGCCCTCATGGCCCCTGGCAGCCATGGCAGGCAGTGCCAGGGAGGGACAGCCCTGTCCCCTGTCCCAGAGCAGTGATGGGCACTTACAGCCTCCTCAAACTGGCGCTTGTAGCTCTTGACCTTGCTCTGCAGCTTGTCAATCAGGTCCTGCATCCGAGCCAGGTTCTTCCGGTCTTCCTCAGCCTGCAAGGGCCCCGACTCCCTTAGTCAGACCCCAGCAGCCCCTCACCTTTATCAGAGTCCCAGTGGTGCCAGGACAGGCAGCACCAACCCCATGCCCCCCCTTGTGTCCCATCACCCAGCTCAGGAGGTGCTGGGAAATGGGCAGAAGGACCCAGAGCAGAAAGCAGATGTTGTGACAGAGAGAAGCTCGTGCAGCTGTTGTCATTCCCCACACAGAGCCCAGAGCAAGCCTGGGTTGATGGGTACCACAGGAGGCCAAGCAATGAGAGTTGTGCCAGGTGCTGCTGGCCCGGGGCTGGAGCTGTGTCCAGAGCTGCTGTACCTGGTAGCTCAGCTCCTTGATCCTGCGCTCGTACTTGCGAATGCCCTTCTGGGCCTCTGCCATCTTCTTCTGCTCTGCATCCAGCTCTCCCTCCAGCTCCCGCACCTGCAGGGGGCACAGGATGCCTCAGAGCTTGGCTCCCAAGTGCCAGCACCAGCCCAGCTGAGGCCAAGCCGCTTTCCCAGCTCAGAGAAGCCACCGCAGAGGCTAAAACCATCCTGAGCTGGGCCCAGGCTGGCAGGTCCTTGGGGACTGTCCCTTGGTCCCCCAGACCTGGTCCCAGAGGGATGGGGCAGAGTCTGGTGCCACATGGAGTGGGGCAGCCCCAGGAGTCAGCTCTTGGAGGACACAGCCAGGGATCTGCCCCTGCTTTCTCACCCTGGCCTCCAGCTTCTGGATCTGCTTCTTGCCCCCCTTGAGAGCAATCTGCTCTGCCTCATCCAGGCGCATCTGCAGGTCCTTGATGGTCTGCTCCATGTTCTTCTTCATGCGCTCCAGGTGTGCGCTGGTGTCCTGCTCCTTCTTCAGCTCCTCTGCCATCATGGCAGCCTGCAAGGCCAAGAGCAGGGGGACATCACCACAAGGCCAGGCTAGACCAGGGGCTCAGTGGAGAAGTCGTGAGACTCTCCCCAGCCACGCAGCACAGTCCCCACCACTCTCTTACATCAGTGATGGCCTTCTTTGCCTTCTCCTCAGCATTGCGACACTCCTGCACCGCATCCTCCACCTCGTTGCTCAGCTGGGAGATGTCCGCCTCAAGCTTCTTCTTCTGGTTGATCAGACCTGTGTTCTGCACACAGAGCAGGTTCGCTGTGACCGGGGCTGCTCATTCACCACCAGACTCCTGACTCTCCCACCAGTGCAGACTTGGCAGTGCCTCACCTGGGAGTGGAGCAGGGTGACCCTCTCGGTGGTCTCCAGCAGCTCCTGCTCCGCCAGCTTCCTGCTCCTCTCTGCCTGCTCCAGTGCCGCCCGCAGCTCCTCCACCTCTGCCAGCAGCAGGTTGTTGCGGCGCTCCAGGGCGCTTGCCTGCTCCTTCAGGTCATCGTTGTGGCGCTGGGTGTCATCCAGCTCGATCTGCAGGTCCTGTGGGGCAGTGTGGGGTCAGTGGGGAGGGCACAGAGCCAGGCTGGCAGCAGGGACGGCGCCGAATCCATCCTGACCTTGATCTGGGCCTGGAGCTGGCGGCCCAGCTTCTGGAACTCGGCAGCCTGGCGGTTGGCGTGGTTCAGCTGGATCTCCATCTCGTTCAGGTCCCCCTCCATCTTCTTCCTCAGTCGCACAGCCTCGTTCTTGGCCCGAGCCTCTGCGTCGAGCGAGGCCTGCATGGAGTCCATGGCACGCTGGTGGTTGCGCCTGCAGGAGAGGCCACGCGTCAGCCATGGCCCCTGGGGACAGCCCTGCCAGGGCCACAGTGCCAGCTCTGCTCCCACAGCGATGTGCCAGCCTGGCCCCTCGCCCCACACACCTCAGGTTCTCAAACTCCTCGTCCTTCTCCGCCAGCTTCCTGTCCATCTCAGCCTTGATCTGGTTCAGCTCCAGCTGGATGCGCAGGGTCTTGCTCTCCTCGTGCTCCAGGGCTCCCTAGAGACAGCTCAGGCATGGGAAGGTGGTTCTGGAAAAGGGGGCTCTCCCCAGCCACCCATGCCAATGGCCTTGTCCCCCAGCCCATGGCTATGGGGGGCAGGGCAGCTGGAGCCACCCCAGTGCCTGCAGTGGTTGCAGGATCCCCATGAATGGGATTCCCAGGGGTCACAGCCTGGCTCAGGACTGTCACCTGCCAGCAGCATGCAGCCAGAGCTGCAGGGTGGGCCAGTGGCTCCTGGGGGCAGCAGGAACACATGGGAAACAAGGACTCACCTCGGCCTCCTCCAGAGCTGCCTGGATGTCACTCTTCTCACTCTCCAGCATTTTCTTCACCTTCTCCAGCTCATGAATGGTTTTGCCACCCAGACTGATCTGGTCAGTCAGATCAGCAATTTCCTCTGCCAGGGACAGAAGGAATTTGGTCAGAAAGGAGTTTGTGGGGCAAGCCCCACACAAGTGATGTCCCCATCTCCCTGCCCAGGCTCAGGTGTCCCCCAGCCCCTTGGAGAGCAGCCAAGGCTGTGCTTGGGGACTTTTCTGCAGTCTGGGAGAGCATAGAAGAGCCATTAAGGATCCATTTGTCCAAGAGCAACACCCCCGAGGCAGTGTCATGCCACAGTCACAGCACTGAGCAGCAAACTGTGCACCATTTGGGCACAGGAGCCAAGTGGCTCTGCCTGTCCTCCCAGAGTGTCCCCAGCATGAGGGCAAGACACACGCTGGCATCCCAGCAGGGCTGCTGCATCCCTCCAAGGGATGGGCTGAGCAGCAACTTCCGCTCCTGGCCAACATGTCTGAGGATGGGCAGGAGTCACAGCAGAGCCCAAGGGGAGCACTCGAGCCCAGTCCTACCCTGCAGGTTCTTGTTCTCCCTCTTGAGGGTCTCCAGGTGGTCCAGGGACTCCTCATAGGCATTCTTGAGCTTGAAGAGCTCCGTGCTCAGGCTGCGCGACTCCTTCTGCGACGCCTCCAGCTCCACCTGGGTCTCCTCATACTTCTGCTTCCACTCTGCCAGGACCCTGTCGAAGTTGCGCTGCTTCTTGTCCAGGGCAGCGCAGGCAGCGTTGGCACGCTCCAGGTCCACCGAGAGGTCCTCGATCTCCGTCTGCAGCCGGTGCTTGGTCTTCTCCAGCGAGGCACACTTGGCGTGGGCAGCCTCCACAGCCTCCTCCGCCTCCTGCAGCCGGGTGGCCAACTTCTTCCTGCCGATGGCACCGGGGTGAGCACTCCCTGTCCCTGTGCCATCCAGCCCCACAGCCTCCAAGCCAGGCAGGAGCATGCTGCGTGGCCCTGAGTCTGGGAGAACCCCACTGCTGAACAGAAACCTACAGGGAACAGACTCCTGCCGTGGGACTTACTTGGCTTCCTCCAGCTCCTCGGTCCTCTGGATGGCATCAGTCTCATACTTGGTTCTCCACTGGGCGACCTCGGCATTGGCTTTGGACAAGTTCCTCTGGAGCTCGCTCTTGCCCTCCACCTCCTCCTCGTACTGCTCCCGCAGCAGGTCACAGTCGTGCCGGGAGGCTTGCAGGGCATGGGCCAGGGCATTCTTGCTCTGAGGAAGGGACAGCAGCAGTTGACTCCAGGCTCCAGGACACAGGCCGTGGCACCAGGACCGGCAGCAGCAGCAGGGAGCTTCTGTTCTTCCCAGTGTGCAGGGCATGGCTCACCTCCCCTGCCCAAGAGTCTGGGCCACTGCCACGGTGTCACTCAGAGACAGCCGTGCCCTGAAACCTCACCTTGGTCTCTTCCTCCAGCTGCCTCTTGAGTTCCTCAATGCTCTGTGTGAACGAGACCTTGCCACGGCTCAGCTGGTTGATGAAGGACTCCTTCTCCTCCAGCAGCCGGCTAAGCTCCCCTGTGTTCAAACAGAGCCAAAACAGCTCCTTTGGGGCTGTAGGGCTGCAATCTGCACTAGCCCACACTCCCCAGAGCACTGTCCCAGCCGTATCCCCACCAGGGCAAGCTGGGCCATGGGCAGAGGCAAAGAATGCCAACAAGGAATCCCTCCTGTGGCACAACTAGCTTTTCCCTTGGTGGGAGGAGGACAGACTGCCTGGCTGAACCCCACACTCCCCCGGCCAGACACCCCAGAGCTGGAGCACTCCCCAGGCAGCCACGTGCCCCCAGCTTGTGCCCCACGCACCATTCTCGGTCTGCAGCCGGCCCCGCTGGGCGTTGGTGTCCGTCAGCTGTCGCTGCAGCTCGTCCACTTTGGCCTTGGCCTCGCTCAGCTGGTCCTCGTAGGTGCGGCACAGCTTCTCAGCATTGGCCTGCAGGCACCAACGCAGCCTGGCTGAGCCCAGCTCTGGCCACAGAGCACAGTTCTCCCACCCTGGGATTCCCTGCCCTGCTCAGTGGATGCAATGGGCACACAAGGCAGAGAGCAGGAGCCTGCCAGAGCTTGCTGCTAAGCTAACAGTGGCTCTCTGCAGTCTCCCAGGAAATGTCTTCCCAGAGCCTCCAGACTTGACTAGGACAAGTAAAGCATCCTGTAGTTGTAGCCAGGATGACTTTTTGCCTTTTTTTTTATACCCCTCTTATATACCCTTTTATATAGTTTGATGTATTCTCAGTGCTTTTAGCCCACACACTGTAACTTCCCAAGGCTGATAACTCAGCTCAGCCCCACGGCACCGTTAAACCAGGAGAGCAAACATCCTGGGAGCCCCAGACACCAAGGGCCTCTCCAGAACACATTTTGGAACCTCAGACAGGCCCAGCCAGGGGGAAGGTTCCTCACAACGAGGGGTTCACTCCAGCCTCTCACTGGGGAATCTTTGATAGATGTGCTAATTAGCAAGGCCTATAATTGTGTGTATTTCAGTGTGACAAGTGGTGCATGCATTTTCCAGGGCATTCCACCTGGACCAAGTACTGCACCCAAGGATCCTGAAATACACACCGAGGTAAAAACCCCTTTTCCCCATAAACCATGTTTTGGTTTTAATTTTAAGACCAGGGAAAGGCAACACAGCAACACAGAGACAAGCTGTGGGTCAAACAGGGACTTGGCCATGGCAAAGAGATGTTTCAGATGGCATCTCATGGATGTGGCTATGCTGGTCACACTGCACCCAGTTCCACTGATGTCCACAGGAGAGACCAACCAGCCCCACGGAGAATCAACACCCACCTTGCTCTTGGTGATGTACTCGACGTTGGAGGACAGGTCGTCAATCTCCATCTTCATCTCGCTCTTCTCCTTCTCCAGCTTCTGCTTGACGCGCTGCAGACTGTCGATCTGCTCGCCCAGCTCGGCCACGCTGTCCGCGTGCTTCTTGCGCAGGGCAGCGGCCAGCGCGTCGTGCTGCAGCGTGGCCTCCTCCAGGTCCCTCCGCAGCTTCAGGAATTCTGCCTCCCGCTTCTTGTTCAGCTCCAACTGCGTGGCCGTGGTGCCGCCAGCCTCCTCCAGCCGCTCGCTCAGCTCCTCCAGCTCCCGCGACACCTCTGCCCGCTGCTTCTCCACCTTGGCCCTGGCCGCTCGCTCGGCCTCCAGCTCCTCCTCCAGCTCCTCCACGCGTGCCTGGATACACAGGNTCTGCTTGACGCGCTGCAGACTGTCGATCTGCTCGCCCAGCTCGGCCACGCTGTCCGCGTGCTTCTTGCGCAGGGCAGCGGCCAGCGCGTCGTGCTGCAGCGTGGCCTCCTCCAGGTCCCTCCGCAGCTTCAGGAATTCTGCCTCCCGCTTCTTGTTCAGCTCCAACTGCGTGGCCGTGGTGCCGCCAGCCTCCTCCAGCCGCTCGCTCAGCTCCTCCAGCTCCCGCGACACCTCTGCCCGCTGCTTCTCCACCTTGGCCCTGGCCGCTCGCTCGGCCTCCAGCTCCTCCTCCAGCTCCTCCACGCGTGCCTGGATACACAGGAGAGGGCAGATGCTCCGAGCTCTTGCTGCCTTTGGTTTTAACTTTTCTATTTTTCCAGCCCTGCAGTGCCCAGTGTAGCTCTGCAGTTCCCTGGAGCTCGTTCAGTGCTGTTCTCTCATGCTCACACTGACATAACAAAGCCTCTCCAGCTCGCTCTCCAAGGACACCCAGACCCTCCTGGGCCCAACAACTGCAAACCTTCATCTTGGGGAGAGGGGGGCAAGCTTGGGCAAATTCCATCCTTGCCTGGCTTCTGCTTGGGCAATTGATGCTGATATCAAAGTGGGAAGAACTCGGGAGCTGGCATTGTCCATGTTGGGATGCACTGAGGCAGGAGCCTCTGGAGCCCAGAGTGTGACCTCTGAAGGCCTTTCAGATAAATCCCTCCTTTATTCCTTTATTCCTGTCTGGTCTCTGTTTCTAGGTAGCTATTTAAGGCATCACTCTGGGTGAAGCTCCAGCATCTCTACCCTCCACAGCAGAGCAATGCCTCTGCTGATGAGGGGAAGCAAGAAGCCATCAGTCTTGGGCTGTTTTGGGAGGCAGGCACTCCTTGGTAGAACGTTCGGAGCTCCTGCTCTCCTCTATCCCTGCCATCAGGATCCAGCTGCCATGAGCTTCTTTTCATGGGAACTTCCACTACTGTGGGGACCTGTCTCTGATAGGAAGAAGCCCAGCGTCCTAGATTTGTGTTTTCAGAGTTTGGACACTGGATTAAAGGTTTTATTTTGGACAGAGAACTATGTCCTGGAAGCTGGTGATAGTGTTCACCTCAATAGCTCCTTCTTTAATTTTCAACCCACCATGTTTTGGCTCCTGCTACCCATGGCAGCTTTTTCCAAGGAGATGTCCCTGTGCTCAAAGAGGGACTGGCCCACGCAGATTCCCCAGCACATCACATCTAACGGAAATTTTGGGCTCCCAGGCTGTAGGAACAGTTCTTCCCACCATACCTGGACCTCCTTGATCTTCTTCTGCAGCTGGGCCTCCATCACTTGCCCATCTTCAATCCTTGAGTTCAGCTGACTTATCTCAAACTCCTTCCTGTACAGACAGAAGGCAGAGCCTCTGGTCAGACAAACACTGTTCTGACAGGTCCTTGTAGCTCCTAAATTTCCCTGCACTGTTACACCCAGGCCAGAGGACAATCAAACCCACACAGGACAGGACTGCAGGGGTATGAAGACTCTCATGTGAAGCTCACAGGGAGGGCTGGAGCAGCCAAACCAGCAGATAACTGGCTCTGAGGTTTTCCCTCTGAGCTCCCAAGGTGCTCTCCAGTTCCCCAATGAGAATGGGACATGACTGAAGCCTGTACTTGCAGCTGAGGCCCCAGCAATGCGTGGGATCCTGCCAGGGAGGTCCTTCCTCTCCACCCCCATGTACAAAGGAAGGTCTGTCATGCCCTGGTCTGTGAGTCTGTCACAAGCTCCTCAGCCTCTCTGCAAAGTGCCCAGGAAAACCCAGCCCTCCTCGTGCCTGGAGTGGTCACACAGCAGTGCCCAGCAGCCCCTGCAGAGGCCACACATCCACTAAATTTAGAGGTGCAAAGCAAGCCCAGAGCCCAGGCAGGTGTCACACACTCACTTCTTGAGCTTCTCATCCAGCTGCTGTTTGTCATTCTCCAGATCCATTACAGACTCTTGTGACAGCTTCAGGTCTCCTTCAAGCTTCCTCTTTGCTCTCTCCAGGTCCATGCGCACCTTCTTTTCTTGTTCAAGAGAGCTTTCCAGCTGGAGAGTAAAGAGAGGTGGGGTAGGGAGGGAAAGGACCCTCTGCAGCCCCACCCTTACCCATGGCCACTGCTGTGGGAACTTCCTCCAGCCCTGGGAGCCACAGGTGCTTCCCAGCTGGTCTCCAGGCCCATTCCCTCAGCCCAGGACTGCTCTCCATGAGGGGCTCTAGACCACCTCTTGTTTCAGGGGTAGTTTGTCAATGGGACTATTCATCAACTGGCCATGTTAAAAAGGGATCTGGTAACAATGCCGCAGTCCAGATCCCACTCAGGGACAGCCTTTGGGCTCTCCTGGAGACATAACTCAAACCTCTCTTGCTTTATTCCCACCGGCCTATGACTCACATCATCCACTTGCTGCTCCAGTTTGACCTTGGCTTTGGTCAGTGTGTTGACCTTGTCCTCCTCAGCCTGCAGGTCATCCAGGGCTTGCTGATGGGCCTCTTGCAGGGCTTTCTTCTCCTTCGTCAGCTTGGCAATGGTCTCATCCAGAGCAGCCATCTCCTCAATCAGGTTTTTAACCTAGATCAGCGAGGACAAGCATAGAGAGCATCTTCTCAGAAGGAGGGGTTGCAAAGCTACTCCAGCAGCCTGATCTTGAAAGGCAGGAGTCCATCCATGGACAACAGCAGCTCAGCATCCCAGCAGCAGCCAGCCCCTCTCCCCTTGGCCAGGCTGGTCCCACTGGGTGGGTTTTCTATGCTCCTAATCACATGCCACAGCACAGAACTGTTTGCCCACACCCCTCTGGGCAATGAGGCAGGACACAGATGGTTTTGCCCTCTCCCACTTCCCTTTTCCCCCTGCCCTGCCCCAGCTCCCCCACACCAGCAGCCTTATCCCAGGTGTTTCTCTGGTGTCCCCACAAGCACTGAGGCCCCAGGGCAGCGAGGCTGGACGCTGCAGGAAGGTCAGTTACCTTGTTCTCCGTGGCGTGTTTCTCCTTCTCCACCTTGGCCAGCGTGATCTCCAGGTCATCGATGTCCTTCTTCAGCTCTGCACACTCATCCTCCAGCTTGCGTTTCTTGGCGGTGAGCTCCGAGTTCATCTCCTCCTCATCCTCCACACGCTCCATCAGCTCCTTCACCTTGGCCTCCAGCTGGATCTTGGACTTGATGAGCAGGTCACAGCGTTCTTCTGCATCTGCCAGGTTGTCTTGCTCCTGGGAGAAGTATGGGAGAGCCAGGGCTCACCCTCTGCCCCTGGACTCTGCTCTCAGCCCTGCTGTCCTGGCCTTCTCCTTGTGGAAGGGGCAGAGCAAACTCGAGGTGCTCAGGTGTACAAAAACCACAGCTCCAGTCACTGCCCATGATCGAGGTTTGCAGGACAACCACTCACACCAACCAAGGACAAAAAGCAAATCAATTTCTCCAGAGGAAGGACACACTGGCACAAAAACCAGCACAAAATTTGGCAAGCAAATGTTGCCATCCCCTCCCACCCCCTTGTGAGGAGAACACCCTTCCCAGAGCCAAGGGTTCACAAATCCCTGTGACAGCCCCAGGATGTGATGGTACTTCAGGTGTGCACAGCCTTAGGCTGTGTTTCAGACAGATTGTGGCTGTGAGGGACCCTCAGAACTGCAAGAGGCTGAAGGAGGGCTCTAGGACATTCTGGTCCTCTTTCTACCCATGGGCTCTGCACTGTTTTTATTTCCAGAGAGAGGATGAAGCACTCACTGCCTGCAGCTGGAGAGCCAGGTCGTTCTTCTCCTGGATCATGGAAACCTGCTTCTCTTCCAGCTCCTTCCTCTTAGCCTCAGACTTCTCCAGAGCCTCCTTCAGCTTCTGGAATTCCTCCTTCAGGTTGGACATTTCCTTCTCAGTCTGAGCAGACTTGAGTAAAGGCTTGATCTTGAAGAACAGCTTCATCCAGGACCAGTTCTTGACAGCGTTGAAGGCCCGGATGTTCCACTGGATGGTGTAGAGAGCTTCCCTGGGGGAATACAAGCACAACATCACCTAGGGGTGCACATTCCCTGTGTCCCATCCTGGCTTCTGCAGGCCTGGACACGGCTCCATTCTCCACCAGCTGGACAAAAGGCAGAATGGCAGAATGAATGTCACATTGTCTGCACGATTTACTGGCCCTGCTGGGAGGGGTGGGGTAGCCTGGATTTCAGCTCTCCTCACTCTGCCTCCCTCTGAATCTTCCAGCAGAAACCAGAGGCTCCCTACACCAAGATCCTCCCTACCAGGGCCATGCCAGACCTCTTCCAGGTCTGCCTCCATCCCTCAGGGCCAACCCCTGCCAGACACAGGCAAGTCCCACAGGTCAAACCCACTGACACGTGCAGAAGGGATAAGGAGACAGAAAGTTCTGCCTTTTTCCCCCACAACTCTACCTCCTGCTGATGATCTTCTGATACTCCAAACGCATGAGGTACCCACGGATCCTGGCCTGGAGCATCGTCAGGACCTTGGCCAAACGCTCATCTCGCATCTCCTCCAGCAAGCCCAGCAAACCAGCCTTGAAAAACACCTGTGGGCAAGAGAGTGGAGTCACCAGAAGGACAGAAGGCTCAGGGGTAACACGGCATGCCAGGGAGAGCTGGAGGTGCACCCACACACAGCACAGGCACCTGGGCACCAGATCTCTGCCCTGAGCACATTGTGCTCCCCAGCAGGGACAAGCTGCTGTGCTGGGTGGGACCAGGTCAGGCAGCAGTGACCTGCTCAGAGCTGTTCTTTCTCTTCCCAGCCTGAGTCCCTTCAAGGACCAAACACACCCTGCAGAGTGCAAGGCAACACCAGGCAGAGACAGGCACGGAGAGCAACAGGAGGGACAATTCCTCCCTCTCAAGGAGCTGCTGGCTGCTCTCACCTTGGTGTGACCAAACTTGTACTGTGCACGGTCCAGGTCCAGGGAGCTCAGCAGCTTCTCTGTGGCCTTCCTGCTGTCCACAAACTTGTCTTCTGGAATGGCTGCTGGATTGAGGATACGGTAGCTGCGGGGACAAAGCAGAGGGAGGCCATGCAAGAGGACTGCAGCACTACCATCATCCCAGAACCTCAGCCATGCCAGTTCCCACTGGAGCCACGTGTGAACCAGCTGCTCCAGGGCACAGGATTGCAGGCACCAGGGAACCCTGGCAGGTTTTAGTAGCTGAACATCAAGGGGACGTGCAAAGAGGCTGCTGGCCTCACTAGGCCTGGGCTAAGCAGCATGGGTGGGACCAGCTAGAGAACCCTAAGGATCCATCCCAAGGGCAGAGAGGAATCTGAGCAAGGATCTGAGGGCTTGAGCCTTGCCACCATCCCTCTGCACCAGCCCTGCATTCAGCACCTCAGACACCCAGATCTCATCCCAAACTCTCCGTGTCTGGCACCCTAGAGCCAGCAGCAGAGCTATCCCAAACTGCACAGGCACTGGGGGTACGTGGGGGAGCAGGCTGGAGCCAGGACAAGTCTGTCTGCCCTCAAAACATGTGTGGGTTGCTGAAAAGGGAAAAGAGGGAGTTACCGCTGCTTGAAGTCTGCGTAGAGGATCCTGTTGGGGAATCCCTTGCGGCAGATGCGGATCCCTTCCAGGACACCATTACACCGCAGCTGGTGCAGCACCAGGAAGGAATCCATGGCTCCTGTGGGGGAGGACAGACATGGAGCAGATGCTCAGCCCAATGAGATAGAGGAAATGGAGCTGCAGCCTGGGCCTGCACCCGGGGAACATCCTGTGGTTGGAACAGGGGTGTCAGCCTGTCCCGCAGGTCTGTGCTGAGCACCAGGGCTGCAGCCTGAGCCTTGGGTGGTGGAACTCAGCCTGAACTCATCCGTGCCTGCTGTTATACAAGTGCCAGGCTGCACAACCTGGTGCAGTATTCTCTCCAACAGAGGAGCTTGACCTGGGTCACAGGAGTTCCAACACTGAGATGGGGTCAGGGCTCAGTGGTGGCATGAAAAGGGTCGGGGAGAGGGTGGGTGCAAGAATCCCTGCCAGCTCCCACATGCAGCTGTCCCCAAGGGCATTGCCAGGCTGCTGCCTCAGCTCTCCCATACCTGGGGTCTTTGTCTCGTTGGGGATGATGCAGCGCACGAAGTGGGGCTGGGTGGAGCGCAGGTTGGTCATCAGCTTGTTGAGATTCTCCTGCAGGGCAGACACAAGAGGTGAAGGCTCAGCTCTGCTTCCCTACCACACTTCTCTTTCTCTCCAGCCCCTTCTCCTCACAGGCAGGAATGGAGCAGATCCTGACAGCCCCTTACAGCATGAGAAAGGGAGAATTTCCTCCTGCTATGCTGCCAGCTCTGGGGCAGGATCAGTGCCAGGGTGGGAGCCATGGCAGACAGGCCAAATGGCACCAGCAGGTTTTGCTGTGCCACAGAGGTTTTGCTGTGCCAGATGCTTCCCAAGTATTTGTAGGCAAAGTTTTGCTGCACAGGAGAGCCAGGGACACAGGACTGAGCATATTCCTGGTACCGAGCTCTGTGCTCAGCACCCTGCAGGTCCTGTGCTGGTGTCCACACTGCCTGCAGGCAGAGAATGATAGGAAATGCAGGATTTCCCTGCACCTCCACAGTGCTTCATCCCCTTTGGCCGTGACAGAGGGCCCTGCTGACCCAGACTGCACCTCCTTTTCTCTCCAAGGCACAGCCCTGCCTTTGCTTGTGGGAAAAGCATCTGCATCCTCGATCTTTCCAGCTGCCTTCTCCTGCTTATACAGGCTCAGCCTGTCCAGGACCAGCTCAGGGAAGGCAACACCTTCCCGCAGCTCCACATCACCATGGGGCAACTGCTCACCGCAGACCCGTGGCTTGTGCAGGAGGAAGAAAGTCACACTTTTCCCTGGACAGGGGCTCTGCCACAGAGCTGCCCTCTTCAAGCACCCTGGCACAGAATCACAGAATATTCTGAGTTGGAAGGCACCCACAAGGATCATTCAAGTTAAGTTCCTGGCCCTGCACAGACACCCCAACAATGCCTGGGAGCGTTGTCCAAACACTCCTGGAGCTCTGGCAGCCCCAGGGCCGTGACCATTGCCCTGTCACCAGGTTGTCACGGCAGGACACATCCCTCTGTGCTGCTTTCCAGCTGGTTGAGCTCTGGGTTGGATAAGTAACTCCTGTGGTGAGCATGGGATGGAGCTGTGTGACATCCTGAGCTGTAAAATGGGTCATTGTCACCCCCCAGGACAGGGAGCTGCCTGCTCAGAGACCTGCAAGATCCTCCTTCCTTTTTCTTCTGCCCAAAAAGTTGTCCTTCCTGCTGACGGGAATGAGGAGAGAAGTAGCACAGACTTAAAGTGATGTTCATGTAATTAATTATCTAAACATCACTACAAGTCTTAACTGCTGCTCTCCCAAAGGCGGAGGAGCTGTCACAAGTGTCACATGGGCAGGAGCAGCATGAGCCCAGCTCCAAGGGAGCTCTCCCAGCCTGGAGCCTCATGTCCTGCCCCAGGAGCACAGGGACAGGGCTGGGACTCTGCCAGGCACAGGCCCCTTGTTCACGGATGAGAGGGAGCTGGGGGCTTTGGCCTAGTGGTGGTCCTTCAGGAGCTCTGGTGGTCCTTCAGGAGCTCTGGTGGTCCTTCAGGCCCCAGGAGGTGCAAGAAGCCAAGAGGCTTGGCAGGGAAGTGGGGCTGTCAGTGGGACCCTCAGAGCACGTTTCCCTCGTGGCCCTGGATGAGGGGCTTGGCTCTTACCTTGTGCAGCTGTGACACTGTTTGGAAAGACGCTGCCTTTTTACGTTTCTCCTTGGTCCCTGGCTTGTGAGGTTCCTCTGTTGGGTTGAAATATTGATTATTTGTATCAGCAAAACATCTGCCTGGTTTGAGGGACTCAGGAGCACCCCCAAACACCCCAAAAATTCCCATACCCCTTGATGTTTCTAAAGAAGAGGTGGTTGTGCCCTGCTGCAGAACAAAGGCACTGACCACCAAAAACATCTCCCACAGCACCCAGCTCTGGGTGTTGCTCCTCAGCTCCTGGTAGCAAGACACCCTTTCACACCCCCAAAGTCACAACAGCCCTACAGCCCCACACAAGCCCTCAGACCAGCACCCACCTACCCAGGCCAGGGAGGATTTTAGGGATCAATGTGGGTTTTCCTTTTGCCTGGACTGCCAGGACAGGGATGCTGTACCAACAGCTGGGCATGGAGGAGAGGAGGGGAGAGACTAAGGTAAAAAATGGGGTGAGGATGCTCCTCACCTGAAGCAGAGCCCACATAGTTCTCATAGAGAGAGGCCAGGAGCTTGTTCTGGGATTTCTGGAAGACGGACACCACTGTCTCGTTCAGGGGGTCCTTGTTCTTGTCCAGCCACCCCACGATGTTGTATGGCACCTGTCCCCAGAGAGGAGAGGTCAAGAGAGGCCTGTCCCTGCCAGGGGAAGGTGTGGATGCTGGGAGGAGCTGCCAGGGACGTACCACACCAGCGTAGTGCACCACCTCAAAGTGGGCCTCGTATTTCCGCTTCTTATCCGGACGCGGCTTCTGGAAGTTGGGCGACTTCCCAATGTGGTTGTCATAGAGCTTGGACTTGAAGGTCATGTCAGAGGCTTTGGGGAACATGCACTCCTCTTCCAGGATGGACAGGATTCCCATGGGCTGCAGGGAGAGGGGGTATCTTGGAGTGACTTTATGATGTATCCCATATCGCCTACTCTATGCCCAGAAAATGAATTTTGTGCCTTTCTGTGCCTTTAAACTGAGCCCGAGAGGGGAGAGAGAGAGAAAAAAAACAGCCAGAAGAACTTTTTCAAGCAGTGTTGTGCTTCAAAGTCACTACTCCTCTCTTGTTCTTCTGCTGAGAAGAGTAATAGCTGCTGCAGCAGAGGAAGAAGCATCCTTCCTTGCTTTCCAGCCAGCTCTTAACTCTATTTCTTCAAAAAGAGAAAAAGAGAATTTTCCTAGAAATTTAGCTTCTTCTTCTTCTCTTCTGGACTTGTTCAAAACACCAGAACATCAAACCCTCACTGGGAGCCCTTCCACTGGAGGGTCCCCCATGCAGACCCAGCTCCAGGGAGGAGAGACCACATCCAGAAAGCCTTAAAATTCTTCCAAGTTTCTCTCCACAGCAAAAAAAGTTACTATTTAGCATTATTATTATTTTCTTGTGTGTTTGTTAAATAAATAGTTTTTTCCTCTTCACTTTCCTCCAAAAAAATTTTTTTTCCAAACCTAGTGGAAAAAAAAGTAACTACAACCTACTTTCTATCAGAAAATATTTTTCTCTAAATTTGTCTCAAACCGAGACAGGGTTTGAGGACTGAGCTCAGTGTTGCCCATCCCAAAAACAGACTGGGAGCTGGGAACTTGCCCTGGTCCAACAGAGAAGGAGAGATCCTCTCCAGGATTGCTCCTTTTCCAAAAAAAAAAAGAGTTTCCTTCATGCAATGTTGGAAATATTTTCTACAAGCTGCTCTAAATCAGCAAGCATTCAAGTAAGAGGCACTCAGGGGCAAGTGGGTAGGAAAAAAAAATGGAAGAGATGATTGCTCTCTGGAGGGAAAGACTGCACTGGGTTTTGTGGCTCACCAGTGGGTAGGAACAGAATTTCCATGTTTTTATAAAGTCAAAATTTGTGTCAAAAAAGTCTCAGTGGGCTGGGGGCTCTGAGCGGTAAGTGTGGGGAAAATAAAGCTGGGCACTTGCCACTGACTGGGGAGGGAATAATTTAATTTTGGTAGGAGAGTGCTTCTCTGTTGCAGCCTTTGCAAACAAACCCTCCCCCAGCAGCACCAGTCCTGTGCCTTGCCTCACACTTTACCTTCTCAATCAGGTCGATGCAGGCCTGCAGGTCCAGGCCAAAATCAATGAAGACCCATTCGATGCCTTCCTTCTTGTATTCCTCCTGCTCCAGCACAAACATGTGGTGGTTGAAGAACTGTTGCAGTTTCTCGTTGGTGAAGTTGATGCACAGCTGCTCGAAGCTGTTGAACTGCAAGAACAAAGCAGACCTGAGTCAGAGAGAGGAGCTCCAGCAGTGAAGGGATTCCCTCCTGTGCTTTGTCTGGGTGTGAAAGGTGATCCCTGCCAGGCTCAGCTGCGCTGCTACCAGAGCAGGTAGCGAGCACTCACTGGAGATGTGCCCACAGCAATGTGAAATCATTCCTTGAGAGCTGCCTGTTTGCTCCAGATACATCAATTCAGACAGCAGCTCGTTTTCTCATCAAGGCCACCAGTTTCTTAGAGGAGACAGAGCTCTCAAACACCAGGGGACTGAGTTATCCCTACAATACTCCTCTGAACCCACTGCAGGGGCCTGCAGAACTCACATCGAAGATCTCGAAGCCTGCAATGTCCAGCACCCCGATGAAGAACTGCCTGGCCAGCTTGGTGTCCAGGGTCTTGTTGATGCGGGTCACCAACCACTTGAACATGCGATCGTAGGTGGCTTTAGCCAGGGCCCCCACAGCGTAGAGCACCTGCCAAGGCAAACCCCAGAGCACACACTGAGCCTCTCGCTGCTCCTGCACGAGCCAGAGGCTGAGAGAGAGCTCCTCCTGGCACACAGACACATCCAGGGAGTTCAGGGTTACAGTGCAAGCTCCAAAATTGGTTTTCACATTCCTCGCAAGTGTGTTCCTGCCCACCCGGCCGATCTTGCATCCAAGGACTTAGGATATAAATTCAGTTTAAAGTGGTATTTTCAGAAGCCTTGCGGCTGGCAGGAGCCTACAGGTCACTTTGGGTAAGACCTGAGGTGCTCTCGAATTGTGCTCCAGGACTGGCTTGCACTGCTCAGGCCAGGTCTGGGTTCCTAACTTGGGTGTGGCTGGAATCTGACAGGACACATTTTTGGTGCATTTTGAGTCTCCCAGTTCAGAGCACTTCACGTGAGTGTTCAGATGAGTTTTCTACTTTTCAGGGCTGAACTCTTCACAGGAGTGTGACTGTCTCTGAAGCAGATCCATAGCACCTGGACCTCCTCTGGCTGGGATCCAGCCCACATTTCAAAGACTCTGCACTCAATCTGCAGCCCTGGTTAATGTGCAAAGCTGTCAGCCAGCTCTGCCACCCACTTTCCCTGCTGCTGAAAGCCAAGAACTGTAGATAAACCTTCTCCTGCTGCTCTGGAGTCTCCTCCTACACCCCAGAGAGTGAACTGAGGCACCAGTGGCAGAGCACAGCAGGCAGTGGGCCTGAGCAGGGGACATGTGTCCTGTTGTCCTGTCACACTCACCTGCTCCACGTTCTGACCTTTGGTCACATACTCATTGCCCACTTTCACACGAGGATGGAGCAGCCCCTTGATGAGGTCAGCTGAGCTGATTCCCATGAGATAGGCAGCTTTGTCAGCACCTGGAAAGGAGCACAGAGGCATGAGGAGCCTGCAAGGAGGGTCTGGGAAGGGAGAAAGGAACCAAAATAAAAAATGACCAGCTCATATGATGATCAGTGCTAACCACACTAGTGTTTCTACCTGCTCCAATGTCTAATGTGATTTCCCATCTTGGATAGTCTATGATGCTTTAAAGTCTGAACCTCCTGCCTGAGAAGTTATTGTTTGGATTCCTGCTGCACCTTATCAAGTGTTTATCAGGTTTTAGTCTTCTCAATCTGTGATTCTCTATGCATTTTCCAGTGCAAGTTTGAATTTCCACGCAGCGAATTTGAACCGACCAGAAGAGAGGTGATTGTCTTTCATAAACTCCTAATAGCAGATTGTAGCTAGAAAATCACCTCTGTAGGGAAATCACTGCCAGATCAAAACCTTCATTAATTACCAGGCGGCCGCTAAAGCCTGTGCTGCTATTCCTGAGGCAAAGAGAACTTTCCCTTCATGAATGTTAACATGACAAAGACTGATCCAGGAAGTCATCTCTGCTGGATCCCTGCTGAAACCTTCCAAGTAAGGGCTAGAGCTCCCTCCTCTTACCCTTGCACATGCTGCAGAGTCACCCTCTCCTTTCAGGTTTGCTCTGCAGCACAACTGATCTTAGATCTGTGCTTTTCATGGGATTTTCCTGAGCAACAAAGTAGGACTGTGTCCTACTCTAACTGCTCTTCAGGAGGCTGTGAGCTGAGCAGGTCCTGCTCACGGCCTGGCTCACCCTCTATGGATACCCTGCCTGGAATGCTGTCCAGTGAAGTGCAGGAGATGAAGAGCAGGAGGCCACACAAGATGAAGCCCTGCCATGCTGCTGAGACAAGTCTGATGAGACCACCTTGCAGAGAGACTGTCCCAAATATTCCTGCCCAAGGACAGGTGCCCTTTTTGCACCCCCAGCAGGGCCTAAGACTGTTTTTTTTGGGATCATGGTCACTGCCCTCCACAGGAGAGGCACGGGGAGCTATCCCAGCCCAGCCTTGCAGGGATGTGTGTGCCCAGCCAGGCTGGGCAGGTCTGGAGCACAGAGTCTGACTCACTTTCAGTGCCGTCAGCCTCTGCCTGCTCCTCCCTCTGCTTTTGCTTGAACTTCATGTTCCCAAAGTGCATGATGGCCCCCACGATTTTATAGGAGCCATATTTCTCGTCGTTGCTGAAGCCCAGGATGTCCATGGCGTGCTGAGGAGACACAAAGCAGTAGAGATAGAACAAATTCACCACACTGAGGTGAGGGTTGGTTCCTTCTCCTACCATCTCCTAAGGGGCTCTCCCTGTCCTGGGGCTGGGCAGAGTGCTCTGTCTGGTGGGCACCCAACCAAGGATTCCTGCCCATGGGGTTTGAATGTGGCTCCAGCTCCAACAAGACCTATTTGAAAGCAAAAGGACTAGCCTAGCATCCACAAGGAGGAGGTTTTCCAAGCCGAGGGCTCAGGAGGAGACCTGACTGATGTCTATGGCTCTCTGACAGGAGGAGGCAGCCAGGTGGGCTCAGGCTCTGCTCCTAGGGAACAAGGAACAGAACAAGGGAAAATGGCCTCAAGCTGTACCAGAGGAGGTTCAGGTTGGGCATCAGGAGGAATTTCTTCTTGGAAAGGATGGTTAAACATTGTCAGGGGCTGCCCAGGGAGGTAGTGGAGTCCCCATCCCTAGAGGTGTCCGAGGAAGGACTGGACGTGGCACTCAGTGCTCTGGGCTGGGGACACGGTGGGGATTGGTCACAAGTTGGGCTTGGTGATCTTAGGGGTCTTTTCCAGATTTAATGACTCTCTGATCTTCTTTCTCATGGGCCCTAAAGGAAGTGCTCATGTGCCACAGGCCCTTCCTGATGCAGGGAATTACCCTCCCTTCCCTGCCTGGATGAGGCTGCTGGTGGAGACCAGAGTCATTCTATGCCTTCTTGTAGGTTCTCTACAGCTGCCAATAAACCAAAGGAATTCCCAGCTAATTTACAGAGGGACACACAGAAGGCCAGGACACATCCCCAGAGCTGCCCAGAAGGAGGCTGTGCCCTCCCCAGGCTGTGCACATACATCTGTGGCCATGAGCTCCTCGCCGTCATCCAGGTTGTCCACTGTTGTCACCCCCTGGGAGCAGAAGTGGTAGTCGTAGGGGTTGAGGGACAGCAGCAGCATATCTGTTGGGGGATGATGTGCAGAGGGTGAGGCCAGCCTGGCACGGACAGCCCTGCACACAGACGGAGCAGGAAGGCTTCCCCAGCCTCAGCAGAGGGCACCAGCTGGGGGAGGACACAGCCTCCTCCAGCACAGGCAGGTCCCACATGGGTCCACCTCTTCTGTGCTTGCCTCCTGCTTGCTATCTTGGGATACGGCCTGGCTGCAGACTGATTTAGAAGTGGCCACCATGCCCTCGTGGCTCCAGATAAGATTACTGCTCTCTCAGACCTGCCTAATAAGGTGCTGCTCAGCACCAAGCTCAGGAGCCCTCAGCCAAGAGCTGACCATCCCAGGGGGCTGTGCCAGCCATCCTTCTGCGTGGGGAGAGGCTTCCTGAGTGTGATGTGCCACCAGGAGGCTGCTCAGACCACAGAGCTGCCCCAGCACAAACTCAAATCAGGTCTCCTGGGGGTCTACACCAAGGCCCTGAGAGAGCTGTGCAGCTGTTTCCAAGCTCACCTGAAACAGGTCAGCTCACTAGGCAGGCTGAAGGAGCTTGGAGGAGGCTGTAAAACTCTTCCCTCTGTCCCAAAAGGAGTAAATCTCCAGCCTGCACATGCTGAGGTCAGTGCTGGACCCACCACACCACGAGGACTCTGTGCAAGGCAGCTTTGCAAAGCACACTCCCACCTTGCAAAAAGACCCTGAGTGACCTCTGCTCCTACACAGTGGAAAAAAGGGCTTTAGTCTGGCTTCTCAGCCTGTGAAGATAATGGAGGCTGGGCTAGATGACCACTTAAAATCCCTTCCACCCTAAATTATCCACCAATCCTATGATCCTGCACAGCTAGCAAAGCATTCAAGGGCAGAACCTGCATGGCTTTGCTCATTCCTGTGGACCCCAAAGCTGACAACAGAGCTCTCTGGGGCTGTTTTCAGGCTGTCCTGCTCTAAGGGCTATGTACATCTTTGGCTGCCTTACCTTGCAGCTCTGGTTTCTTGCCAGAGAGGATCTGGTAGAAGATGTGGTAGCTTCGCTCTTTGGGTTGCTGAAAAATCACTCTGGATTTTTCCAGAAGATCTAGAATGAAATAGGGCAGAGAGATCAGAGGAGGGTTGTGGTGTTGACTCCTTGGTGGATCGTAGAAAGATCACAGCAAAAAGCTGGAAAAAGCAATTCCTTTTTTAACTTGTTTTCAATTGTAACAGTTAACTTCATTTCTAAAAGGAACTTCTGTTGCTTCCCAGGAGAAATCCTTAACAAAGAATGTAAATATGCAAAAATGTTTTAGTCAAGTGCTTTCCTTGACCAATGAAAGAGTTTTGTGTTTTGTTTGTTTTCATACTTAGTGAGACTGTGCTGGAGAGACAGACACAGTCAGACACACAGACGACCTCTAGCTAAAAGCCTGGAGAAAGAAAAGATTTACTCTCTGTTTTCTTAATGATATATTAATATAAATAAAAAAACCTTCTAAAAAAAAATCTATAGAGTCATCTTGTAGACCAAGCCCTAAAAATAGGGCCACATCATTCTGCAGAGGGTTTGTTCTTTCCCGGAGCTGAGCCCAAACCGTGGGATGAATTCCCTCCTAGGGCAGCTACTCACAGATGTCAATGTCTGCAGAGGCCAATTTCCCTGAGGGACCAAAGTGGATCCGGATGAACTTGCCCTGAAAATACACACAGGAGGTTAGTGCTGGGCTTGGCTACATAGGTACAATTCTGAACAGCCCCTAGAAACTGAATTAATTCCCTGCTTCTTGAGCTTCTGCTGATGCCAGGCAAGTTACTGGGCTCTGTAAAGGGATGAAGTTCTCTGGCTTGTAACGTGCAGAAGCTCAAACAGCATTGCCCAAGGGTTTAAATAGCAGGCAGGCAGAAATTTCACTGACAGCAGATAAACCCCTATCCTCTGGCCTATTCTTACCACCAAGCACTTCTGCAGGGCTCAGTGACACTGAGCCTGCCACAGCCCCTGCTCTGTGCTGGGCTCAGGGTCTCCCCCAGCAGTGCCTCCCCTCCCTCCAAGGCACAGGAGCTCTGCAGCCACAGCAGAGCCAGGCTGGGCTTAGCAAAAACGATGCTGCTCCTTGGAAGGGACACACTTGTCTGTCCCAGAGTGCTCCAGGCTGTGCTCCAGGCTGTCCCTTTCAGCTCTGGTCCTGCCAGGGATGTCTCTCCAGCCACAGGCTGTGACACCAGGGCCATTCCTGCTGGCCACCATTTACTGCACCGATGTGAACAGAAAAAACTTGGCCCTGGCATTCTGGTCCCACTAGGCAGCAGATATCTGCTATGTGCCCGTGGCTCACCCTGCACAAACCTACAGTGCACCCTGCCGTGCATCCAGCCCACACAAACACCCACAGCTCCTGTCCTGTCCACACAAACATCCACAGCTCCTGTCCTGTCCACACAAACACCCACAGCTCCTGTCCTGTCCACACAAACACCCACAGCTCCTGTCCTGCAGAGACACACAAACACCCACAGCTCCTGTCCAGCCCATACAAACACCCACAGCTCCCTGTCCTGCCCACACAAACACCCACAGCTCCCTGTCCTGTCCACACAAACACCCACAGCTCCCTGTCCTGTCCTGCCCACACAAACACCCACAGCTCCTGTCCAGCCCATACAAACACCCACAGCTCCCTGTCCTGTCCTGCCCACACAAACACCCACAGCTCCTGTCCTGTCCTGCCCACACAAACACCCACAGCTCCCTGTGCTGTGAGGGCACACAAACACCCACAGCTCCTGTCCTGTCCACACAAACACCCACAGCTCCCTGTCCTACAGAGTCACACAAACACCCACAGCTCCTGTGCTGTGGAGGTACTCACAAAACGCGAGGAGTTGTCGTTCCTTATGGTTTTGGCATTGCCAAAAGCTTCCATGGCTGGGTTAGCCTCGATGATTTGATCCTCGAGGGTGCCCTGGGAAACAAAACCAAGAGATGTGTGAGGTCCCACACAGCCAGAGGGATCTGTAACCAAGAACAAGGGGCTCCTTGCTGCACTCCTTAGCTGTCCTCGAGACCTGCTGCTCCCGAGGCATCTCCTGGTCTCCCCCAGGCAATGCAGCTCAGTCTAGGGATCAGCAGAGCTGGGGTTTGCAGCAGTTCTCTCTCTGGGCTCCTCCTTGCCTAAACTGGTCCCTCTGGAGACCCAGGCTGCTGTCCCCTCTGCACACAGAACTCCTTACCTTCTTTCTTAGGAGCTACAATATGCAAATAGAGCAAGCTCATGTCGTCACTACAACAGTCTGAATCATTTCAGGCTCTCTGACATCAGGCATTTCCTCTTCCACCAAACCAAAGTCTTGGACAGTTCAAATCAACAGCGTATTGCAGAACAAGAGGTCCCTACACCAACAACATGCATTGCAGGGCCCCAGTGTGATGGGAATACACCACAGGTCCCAGCTGGCATGATCTGCTGGGAATACTGGAGCTCCCCTGAGCAAGGACTAAGATTAATCCTCTCCTAACCTTGTTTTTCAATGTGTTTCTCTGTTCAAAGATAAAAAGACATCCTCTGCCTAATGCAGGTAAAGCAGGACAAGAATCTGAGGAGAGGAGCAAGAGACTGGTGCCAAACCACATGAAGGATGGTGGGGTTTGACACCAGCAATAGAGTTTGGTGGCACAGGCACCTGCAAGATTTTTAATGGGAGTTTTGCCCATGCTCCGACACATTACGATCCACAGGGCTTTCCTTAGGAGGGGAACACCAGCTCTGGGCTCTACCCACCCAGAGCCACCCTCTCTTTCCACTGCTGGAACCACAACTATTCCCCACCTCTGCAGCTCCAGGTGTGTGAAGGGCAGAAAAGACAGGGAGCAGCTGTGAATCACACAGTTACCAACACACTATCACCTGAGTATCCCTTGACCTCTTATCTCTAAATTCAGCCTAACCTAAAATTGCCTGGGCTGTGAGATCCAGTGAGGGCAGCCCCAAGACCCACGGATTCAGCCCCTGAGCTGTCTCACTCAGAGTTTGTCCAAGTGGTCACTCATGTGATGATAAACATCCCCTGGCCAAGGGTGTGCACCAGCTAAAGGCTCAGAGAAATCAAGGGCCAAGGATGTGTGACTGAGCCCCAGGGGTGTTGGGGGGGCTGAGCCCTTGCTGGGTTTCTTTGGAGCTCAGCAAACACCTCAGGAATGTCCCCCAGATAAGGACATCAGCTGCCCGCAGTGGTGACCAGAGCCAGCCCAGGGTGGCAAGTCTGGGCGCCAGCAGGGCACTGGTCTGCAGCCAGAGCACAGGGCTGCCTGTGGAAAAAGGGTCTTCTCCTGCCCCTCAGCACCACCACCCTCAGCTGGGTTTTGAGGCTGAGGAGGATCTTCAGAGAGTGGAGGCTTCACCTCATCTTTGGAGGAGCCCACACCACCCCCAGGCAACCACTGGATAGAAATGAATGTTTGAATTATCCCTTGAAGGAGAGGTTGGAGGCAGAAAGACACCAAGAGATGAAACAGCAAAGCTTCCAACTATGGGAAGGGGGGGAGATACAAAGCCAAGTGGAGAACTAAACACTGCCCAGGTGCTTCTCCCAGACCAAAGGTAGAGGCCCCACACATCACCCCATCATAGATCTGTGGTGCAGCAGAACTCTGTCCTCAGCATTAAAGAGGCCACAACACTTACCCCAGTTTTAGTGGCAAGAGCTGCCTAGGGAAAGGAGAGAAAATTGTCTTTAGAAATCCAGAAAAATCAGGCAAGAACCACAAGAAGCATGGTCAGAAAAGCAGGGCATGACCATTTAGTGCCAAAAAAAGTCCAAGAAAAAAAAAACCTGGGAGGATTAAACTTTATAGGAGAGGTCAAAAAGTTGTTAAATAGATTAGCTCAAGAAAATAAAGAAATGCATCAAAAAGCAAGAACAGTTAAATTCAAACTCAAAGAAGAGGAAAGAAAATAATGCTGAAGTATTGCTTGTCTGATACCTAAAGCAGCCAGTTTGCTTCCACGAGGGGAAAGCAGGCTGGAGCCTCAAGGTATCCAGAAGAAATAAGCAATTGCAAGGGCAGCTCAAAAATAACCAGCACCAAAGAAAAGCAAGAATCAAAACAAGAGCAAGAAAAGCACAAGGTAGAAAAGGGTCAAAATTAACAAATGGAGGGGGAAAAAAAAGGAGAAAATGCTGAAAAGCAAGGCTTAAAAGAGGCAAGGTGGGAAATGGAAGGTTTACTTCATCCCTTTAATGCGCCTTAAGAAGATGACTGGGGTGTTGAAGGAGGAAGAGAAAGAGGAACAGCTAAAGCACCTCTTCCAGGCTGCACAGATTGAGCAGCCACATAAAAAAAGAAAGTCCATTTCCCCTTGAGCAGAATAATTTCAAGCCTTGCTTGTTCAAAAGTCAGGGAAAAGCCAAGCCCTGGGTGGGTCAGACCAAAACACGTTTCCAAACACAAAAAGTTGAGGAAGAAAAATTAAGAAGAAGAAAGGGGAAGGAAGGGGGAAAAAAAAAAATTAAACAAAGAAAGAAAGGAAGAAAACAACAAGAACTTGTTTCAAAAGAAGGTCTTACTACTTTCTTGCCCGGTGTGTCGCCCAAGGCTGCGACAATGGCAAAGTACTGAATGACCCGCTTGGTGTTTACAGTCTTACCAGCACCAGATTCTCCGCTTAGAGTAACAGAAATACACAGATCAAGGGCATGAGGCAAAGAACAGGCACAACCCAGCACAGCCCCGGGCCGGGAGGAGTCTCAGAGGGATGGGGAGGCTGCAGCTCTCAATCCCCCAGCCCAGCG
The DNA here is from genome assembly GCA_013396875.1 of Vireo altiloquus. Taxonomy (NCBI): domain Eukaryota; kingdom Metazoa; phylum Chordata; class Aves; order Passeriformes; family Vireonidae; genus Vireo; species Vireo altiloquus. The sequence goes on from VZRF01006971.1 coordinate 119,131, forward strand.
GGGTACGTGCTTGACTTTAGGGCTCGCCTTTGGAGCGACACCCAGCTCCAGGCTCTCCGCGTCCCCCCGGCTGCCAGCCCGGGCTCTGCTCGGCTCCCGGAGGTGCCGCGGGGGCTCAGCTGCCCACTGCCCACCGAGGCAGGCCGGCCGTGGCCGCGGGGCTGCAGCTGTCCGGGATCAGCGGGGCCCGGCCTCGCCGCTTTCAGCACGCCCGGCTTTGCTGGGGCATCCCGGAGATGGCAGCGGCACCGCGCCGGCATGGATCGTGCCCGCTGTGGGCTGCGGGGGGCTGGCGGGCCCCGCTGAGCTCATCCCTATAGTTAGTGAGCCGCTCTCCATTGTAATCCCAGATCACAAAGAGCCGGGGGGAGCGGGCAGCGGAGCCGCCACCGGACACGCGCCAAGCATCTCTCCGCAGCCCCTGCCTTTCCTAATTAGGCCATGGCCGAGGCTAAAAATGTCCGTGGCTCCTGGCAGCGGCGAAGGGTCCTTTAGAGTCCTTTATATAGCCCTTATCTACATGTCACTTGAAATCAACCTGGCCTCCACCCTCCCACGTCACCCTCCTCCCCCGCCGCCGCCCCTCCGGCCACCATCTCCCTCCGGCCTTGGCCTCCATCTCTGCTTTCCCCTCGCTGCCGGGAGGGTGCCGGTGCTCGGGGCGCCCCACGGCAGCTCCCGCAGCTGTCGGGGTGCGGGGGAGCCCGGCCCGCGCGGGGCTTTGTCACCTGGCACGGTGGCGGCGGCAGCCTGGGCGGCAAGGGTGACAGCTGCCGGGATGGGGGGGGGACACTGCCGGGGGGGCTCCTCTGGGCACAGGGTGCCCATCCGGGGAGCACGGCACGGGGGTCTCGACTGCTCGCAGCGGGGCTGGGCAGGGCGAAGGGATGGAGGGGCACTTACGTGATGAGCATGGACTGGTTTTCACGGTCTGGAAGAGAAGGAGCCGGCGTTAGGGCAGCGCTGCCCACCTCACCCCTGTCCCAGGAGCCCGGACTCCTCCGTTTGGGGTCCCCCAGGGCAGGGCTTACTGCGCAGCATGTCGTTGTAGGCGTTGTCGGCGATGGAGTAGATGTGCGGCGGTGCCTCCGAGCGCCGCTTGCCCTTGTAGGCTGCCACCACGGGCGCCGTGTACACGGGCAGCCACTTGTAGGGGTTGACGGTGACGCAGAAGAGACCCGAGTAGGTCTGCAGGGAGAAAACGGGTGGATGAGAGATGGAGGTGTCCCAATGGCCCCTCACCTCCCCAGCCCACGGGTGCCACGGGCTTACGTAGATCATCCAGTGGGAGTAGCGGCGCTTGAGGTTGTAGAGCACAGAGGCCTCGTTGAGGTGTGTCAGCATGGCCATGTCCTCAATCATGTCGAACTTGGGGGGGTTCATGGGCTGCACCTCGTCCTCCTTCACCACCCGCGTCTGTCAGAGGAGGGGGGACACGTGAGAGGGACCCCAGTCCCCACTGAACACCCTCTGCCTCAAAACCTGCCGGGTGCAAGGACGTCCTGACAGTCCCGTGCTGGGCACAGTGCTGGGGACAGCCTTGGCCCCAATGCCTGCTGTCACCCTGACAGGGCTGCCCACCACTTTGGGGTGACAGCCCCAGGGGAGCTCCACCAGCATCCGGCCACAAAGCCCAGCTGGGACAAGCAAGCCCAGCTTGTTCCCTCCTTGGGGAGACGGACTGTGGCTGAGCCTGACAGAGGAGGTCCGAGCTGGGGGACACCAGATTGCTCCCTCACAATGTGCTTGACACCCCCATCCTATGTTCTTCTTCCCAGCCTAAAATGGGAAGCCTTCCCACTTCCCATGGAGTGCAGCCTTTTGCTCCAAGAGATCCCTGGTTATTTGGGCAAACAGCTGAAGCCTGTACCCCATCACTTAAAACTGGATTTATTTAATCCCACGAGACCAAGCACGGGGAAACTATCACGTTACGTATCTGGCCTGGATGGGAGAAGCTGGATTTAGCAAATGGTCTTGTTAATAAAGATTAAATGAAATCTTCAGAGGTTTATCATTTTTATGGGTGAAGATGAAGTGCGTGGTGTTAAAAGGCATCAGGTGTTAAAAGCAGGAGGGTACACAGAATAAGGGTGGCCTTTTTGTCTCTTGAAACTTTCTGCTGGAAATGCTGATCCGGGGAAAGCTGATATCGTTTCTGATTTTGTAAATCCATGGCAAATAATTAAAAAGACAGTTTCAAGAGGTAAGAGCAAAAGAGGGTTTGGAAACTGCTCTGTTCTCAGAATGTGAAGGTGTTTTAAATATTAGAATGAACTTTTAAAATTTTTAACTCCTCTATGATAAATTTTACATTGGAGAAGGCAAATCTCTTTACCTGCTTTCCAAAATTCAAATAAAAATATTTTCAAAGCCTTGACACTTTTCAAAGACAATTAAATAAATTTTTTTCACATTTGGCAGGCACAAACCCTTCTGGGTGCCATTCTGACTAGAGAGGAAACAGAAATAATGAAGTCTCTCATCTACTGCCTGGTGAGGTCCTTGCTCTTTTTCCCAGTTTCATACCAGTCTGAGTCTCTGCCCTGCAGTGAAGTTGCAGGGCCATGAGACTCCCATACCCAAGAAAGCAATATTAATTAAGCTCATTCGCAGCTAATTGCACTGGATATTATCTTGACAAATACCAGCTGGTCCTCGCTTTCTTTGCTTCCCTCCCGCTGCTGGAAAGCTGGAGCCTCACCACCAGACACAGCCTGTCCTCCCCACAGCTCACCCCACTGCAAATCCGGGCTAAAACGAGCAGGAATTGGCCAATTCCCTCCTTACCTGTTGTTTCAGGCTCCGGGATGAGCCGGGCACTGGTTCAGCATCACAAAGGGCTGTGCTGGGGGATGCTTCCCCATGCAGGAGCTCTGCTGGGCCAGCCCCAGCGTGCCCTCGGTGTGTCCCGCAGGATACCCCGGCTGTGACAGCAGCCCCTCGATGGGAGATGTTGCACTGGTGCCACTCTTGGCAAGTAACTGGCCTACGTGTGCTGACACTGCCGTGTGTGTCCCCCCAGGGCACGACTGATCAGCGGGACGGGGTTATCAGCAGGAGCTCATGGCTTCAGACGTGATCTTGTCACACATATCCCCCCTCCACACACACTTGCTCTCCCTTAGAAAAGGAAAGGTATTTGCTTACTTCCTTATCTTTGGTTTCCACAGTGACTTTGCCACCAGAGCTTTCTTTTATTTCCACTTCGATATAGGCTTCTTTCTCGTCCGGGATCCAAGCTCGCTTCTTTCCTGGAGGAGACATGGAGAAAGGAAAGGAAAGGAAAGGAAAGGAAAGGAGACAATACAGGTTGAAATGCAGGAGTCCAGTTGAAATTGTCAACTGAAAGCCACATAAATGCAGTTTGATAATGTGGAAGGACAGTGATTATTCCTTCCTACGTTCTTGGTCATAGGAGCTGGGATTTCTTTGCCTTCCTTGTGTTTGGCAGCTGTTTACTGTGCTGGAGTCAACTTCTAGCCTGACAGAATTCTGCATTGTGTGCCTGCACTCAGACTGTCATGGAGAAAGGACAGTGTGAGGAAGCCAAAATTCTCCTTGATTGCCCAGCTGAGAGGAGCAAGTTGAGCCCTGGAGCCTGAGCACAGCTAGCCATGGAAAAACAGAGGTGCTGGAACAGGCACCACTCTGAAATGAAACAGAGCTGCAGAAGGCTTTGATACCAGACCTTCAGCCCATCTCCCTCAGCCCTCCTGCCCCTCAGGGTCGGGGGAGATGAAGGATCACCTCTACCCACACCTCAGCAAGCCAGGGGAAAGTCTAAAACCTGCTTTTCCCACTTTTGAGACCTTCCCGCCCTCCAGGGTGCTGGGGGAATTCTGCAGTGCCTGTGATGCCTTGAGGAGCAGCACGGGGAAAGGGACAGGCAGGACTCCTAAGAGAACCATGTCAGAGGGGCTGGCTTGGGGACACACACGGGGCTCTTACCATCGAACGGGATTGTCTGAAGCTTCAGCTGCTCCGTGTAGCTTTTCCGGAGGTATGGAGCAGCCTCCCCAAACTCGCTCATGTCCAGCAGGGACATCTTGTCCGGCTGGAGGGAGACTTGGCAGCAGCGAAGGAAGAGTGAAAGACACCTGAGCGCTGAAAGGAGGGAAGGACAAGGAGTCAGTGCATGGGGAAAGCGCTCGTCACTGGGCTGAGAACCAAGAGCAGCAGGGACACCAAACAAGCTTTTAATTTTAGGGAGTGAGAGAAGACAGCGACAACAATGCTAGCTGATAAAAATTATATTGATGAGACAATTACTGAACACTTTCCCTACTGCTGCTGTCTTCTCCACACTGGAAGTCCCAGCTGGGTGAGCCAGAATCGCTTTGGTGTCAAAATCCATATTCCCACTTCAGGTGAGGTTGTCAATAACATCCCTTTCCTTGATAAACTCAGCTAAAACCTATCCCTGCTCTACAGACCCGCTGGAGCCCTCATGCCCTGCACAAACCCTGTGCAAAAACCCAGGGCTGTTCTGCTGAGCAATACTGCAGGAAGATAAAAGCAAGGCTGGATGTGTTATCCCTGGGAAGACCCTTCCTGAAGGCTTTCGTGGCAGCTGCTTGGAAAAGCGCTTTTATGATCATGCTTCCTAATACCCATCTAATGCAGTGCCACCCCGCAGAGCTCTGGAACACTGCAGCCATCACAAATGGAGCCACAGCTTGGCAAAACACGCATTCCTCAGCAAAAATGCTCACGATCCAGGTCTGTCCCACCCTCCCCTGTGCCACCAGAGTCAGCCCCTGTCCTCTGGGATCAGCCACTCTGCAGGGGTGAAGCGGGTTAGTACAGGGGACACGCGTGCACACAGACATGCTCTGTATTACTGACCTTGGTGCTAGGACTGAGTGGCTCTGTGCGTGCTGCAAAGCCCCTTTTTATTGTGTCTGTCAAGGTCAGAGTGGGAAAAGATATGTCAGAAATTCCCATGTGTCATGTCCACACAGCTCCATTGGTGCTACTGTCCCACTGCCCGGACAGACACAAAAGGCAAACTTCACTTTTATCTCTCTGCAAATGCAGCCTGGTTATTTTTATTCCTGTATTGTCAGGCGAGTACAAAGGCAGAGTGAGAGACTCCAGCTTGGGAAGGCAGCATGACTCTCCCAGCCTGCTCTGCCTGCTCCAGTGGGGAGCTGAAGAATGAGAGCTCTGCCAGTTCCTCCTGCACCTGAGCACTCGATCCTGCTGCTCCTTCCTCATGCCATGCTCAGAGAGCTGCTGCTTGGTGGGATGTGTGTGGCTACTGGCTTTTTCAGCTGGAACATCCCAGCTTCTCACTCAGCTCTGGTTTAGCCTCTGAGACAGACAGTCTGGAAGGGAAAGAACCCTGGGGCTTGATCCTCCAGGTTCTGCTCCCAGAACTCCTCACCTTGGCATGGGAGCTTGTTTCGTGGCTAGGCCATGTCCATAATCTCTCAACAGAGAGGTTGCTGGGTTTGCTGCACACCATTTTACCCAGACAGCACCTAAACATGCTGTGTGCAACACGGTGATTGCAGCCTGGAGCACACCTCCATCCAGGCAGCACCACCACAGGCTGCCCGAGATGAGAACAGGACATCCTGGGGCTGTGCCAGCTCAAGGAAAAGCCATTTAGCTGCTGGCATCCAAAGTGCAGCGAGGTTTCTACCCTGGGGAGCCAGGGCCTGTGGCTGCAGGGTTTGATGTTCCCCATTCAGCACCTCTCACACCCCAGAGTAACTTGGGGCTGCTGTACCCTCCTGCGACCAGGGGAAACTGAGGCAGGGAGTGGTTAAGGATCAGCTGTGCCATGCTGTGCCCAGGCTGGATGTGGCACGGCCTCTGTCACAGCCAGAATAGCAGCACTGGAGGCTGCTTTGGGCGTGTGGCTTCAGCCTGGGCACACAGCCCAGGTTGCAGAGAGATTTTTGCAGCCCCAGCACCTGCCCTGAATCTGAGCCCCAGACATGGTCAGTCTTTCCATCCAGCACACAGGTTTGCTGCTACACCCCCAGTCTGGGTTCCCAGTGCCATCATCTCTGCACTCCCCAACAGAAAGGTCCCTTGTCCTCCCACCCTGCATTGGAGAGAAGTCTGGGAGATTCTTGGGGTGGAGGAGGACTGCAGACCCACCCCCTGTGGGCTGAGCCCCAGTGGGGAGGATGGCTGGGCTCGGGGATGGGTTGATGTTGCCTTCACTGGCTGTGCAATGCAATGTCAGTGCTTAGCACGGTGCCAGACTCCCCCAGAACTGAAATGGTCCCATGGAGGGGAATCTGTAGCATGAACAAGGACTTTGGGTACATCAGGATAAAATGGGGTGCAGGCCCCCATCTCCATGTCCCATGTGGGCACTCCTCACCACATTAGTGTTCAGGAGCATGAGTCTTCATCCAGATTTGTGAGCAGAGCTGCAAGCCCCCGGGGAGACCTTGGGGACACCAGTCCTGAGGTCCCTCTTGACCATGGCATGACAGAGGTGTTCTGTCTTGCCAAGATGGCAGAGTTCCAGGATCCTGAAGAGCCACAGGCTCTGGTGGGCCACAGGTCCCTCTGAGGTTACCCTGGAGGTCTTCTGTCTCTCTGTCCTGGGCTTGGAGTCAGGTTTCCACCCACTCCCTGGAGAGACCCGAGGCTTTGGTGGGTTCTGTGCCAAGTACCTTTGCCACAAGCGCCCCGGCAGTGGGATGAGCCCTTGGCCCAGACCCACCAGCTGGCCCAGCCTCACACATTCTTCTCAGGGCATGTACTCGCCCCGCACTCTGCTCACCCCCTCCTCTGCCTTATCTTTAAAGCGATTTTATTTTCGGAGATTCCTCCTGCAGTTCCTTCTGTTCACCCTGGTTTCTCTCCCTCTTTGAAGAGGTTCCAGCAGGGTCCATCAAAGGCCAAGCTGATCTGTAGACGGGGAAATGTGAATTGGTCACTCCAGCAGCTGCTGAAGGGTTCTCCCGCCAGGTTTGGGTGGTTTTGGCACTGGTGTTTGTGATGTGGTTTTCTGGACGGTGGGAAGCTCATCCTTGTATGGCTGGCAAGGCCTGAGCTGTGCCCTGCTCAGGGAGGTGGGACAGGGCATTCCCAGGGGGGCAGTAGGATCCTATGGACCTCCCACAAAATCCCATGGGCACAACGAGGAGCTCATGGCTTCAGCCTGAGCAGAGGGGAGTTTTCTTTAGGTGCCCAGAGTGAACAGTCTGCCGAAATGATCCACCAGCCCTGCATGTCCACCCTCAGCAGTGAAATCATCTCCCCGAGCACTGAGGCACCCCTGTTCTTCCCCCCGGGCTCTGTGCTTGGTGTTGATGTCCCATGATACGATGGAAAAGGATGGGGCTCCTCAGCCAAGTCCCCGAGGGCTGGGCAAGCCTCTACCCGTGGGACAAGCCACCACCAGCACCAGACAGCAGAGCTGCCCCTTCAGTTAATGCTTTGTGATCAGACCAGCTCCCACCCAGCCCTGGAGAGCCAGAAGGGTGCCAGGGGCTCAGCCACCCTCTCCAGAGAAATCCCCTGGCTGCTCCCTGACCCCCAGGAGGAATGTTTCCCATTAGCAGGCTCTGATAAGTGGCAGGAAGGAGAATTACTCTCTGTGTCGGGCAGCTCGCTAGAGGTTTCCACACTTAACATATCCCCATTATCAGCTCCCTGAAATGCACTGGAGGGGGGTGCGAAGGCGGCTGATTAGATAAAGACAATCTGCAGAGGGGCTATTTCAGGCATATTTCCATGGAGTGGGAATGTCTGCTTGCAGCGAGGCAGGAGGTGACAGGCCAGTGCTGCCAGACTGGTCACATCCCTCCAGCCCAGCCCGGCCATGCAAGGCCCCCCTCCAAAGCAAACCCCTAAGCTCCCCCAGCCCTGTGCCACCAGGGTGGCAGAGACAGCAGCCACCAGCCCAGCACAGCTTTCCATGTCCCCTCAAGGTGAGCAGGAGGTATGCTGCTGCTGGGATCCCAAAGTTAAGGTGCTCCTATGGGGTTCAGGGTGGGGAGAGCACTGGATCACCTCACAGCTCCCTGGGCACTTCCCAGCATGGGTATTGTCCTGCCTGGATGTCCCACCCTGGGGACAGTGCTGGACCCATCCTGAGCTGGCTGTCCTTTGGCTGGGGTGAAGTGCTGCCTCTCTAACCCTTCATGAACACACACAATGCTGCTGCTGCCATGAGAGCCTTCCCGCAGTGGTCTCTACCCTGCCATGCATGAGCCTTGGGCAGCACAGGCATGTTGGTGGCTGACCCTCCACACAAGAAGCCTTCAAAATGAGTATCAGGAATGAGAAAGTAGCTAGAAGAGACGTGGCATGAGAAATTAGTGTATAGAGTTAGCAAACAAGGTCACACAAAGGCATGGAGAGAGTGAGGTCACCTGGAGACTGGGAAAATCAGACAGGTTTTGTTTGTTCGCCTTGGATTTTCCAGATTTGAGGTTCCAAGGGGTTTTCTTCTGGTGATTGCCATCATAAAGCATCTGTGTAGGAATGAAGGTTGTACTGAACACTGCAAAATTACAGGAATGTGTGAGCCTTCAATGAGGTTTTGGCAATGCACTTCGAAACAATGAGAGTAAAGACAATCTTGCCCTGTTCATTTGAATACTTAATAGCACCTTAATTGCAGCTGGCCTGCTGGGACAGACCCTGGAACACGGCAGCCTTTGGAAATCATGACCAGCAGCTGCCTTGCAGGCTGCAAGGGAGGGGCAGAGGCTGATCAGAACCAGGGCTGGGCTGCAGTTCCAACACTCTGTGGGCAGAGTCTGCCACTGCAGTGCCCCAGCTGCTCTGGTTTTGCACCAGCTTTCATCTGCTGTGAGATCTGGGAGCAGATCTGGGGGATTTTCTGAGGAGGTTGGGTGGGTGTTGTCCTGCACATACACACCAAGGCCACACAACCAGCTGCCTGCAGAGCATCAGCTCCTGGGATGATCCCATCCCATACCCCTGTTCTCTCCATCCCTCTTGCACCTTCTCTCTCCATGGGAAGCCTCCCCACTGCTCTGGGTCATCAACCCTCACACGAGATTGAGCTCAGGCCATCTCATGGCAGGGGACAATTGTTCAATGTGGAGTGGCAACAGGCATGGGAGCTCTCTATGGGATCTGGTCAGCTTGGACCTTTCTCAAGACCCAGAAGGGAGGAATATTCCTGCATGTCCTCACATCATGACAGGAGAACTTCTCACCTCCCTATAGCACTTTTCCGTGTCAAAACTGCAGCAAATGTCTGGTTCCAGGTATCCAGTCTCTAGTCTGGACTGCAGACAGCAGCTTTTCCCTACAAGCTGTCCCTTGTCCCTAAACAAGGCTCTGTCCCATGGCTTCTGGGATCAAGGGTTTCGGAACAACCCCAGCAGAGCAGCTGAACTGGACACACACACACAGTCCATGCTCCCACCTGCTTGGTGGCAGGTAAGTGAAATAACCTTCCCTAGAAGTCTGTAACTCCCTCCCGAGGGGCAGCAGAGGGACAGGCACTGATCTGTGACAGGGACAGGACCCAGGGAACAGCTGGAGCTGGGCCAGGGCAGGGTCAGGCTAGAGATCAGGGGAAGGTTCATCCCCAGAGGGTGCTGGCACTGCCCAGGCTCCCCAGGGAATGGGCACGGCCCCGAGGCTGCCAGAGCTCCAGGAGCGTTTGGGCAGCGCTGCCAGGGATGCCCAGGGTGGGGTTGTTGGGGTGTCTGTGCAGGGCTGAGTGCTGGGCTTTGATGAACCCAGTGTGTCCAACTCGAGTTATCCTCAGCCTGATTCTAAAAGCTCCCCCGGGAAGTAAATGCTGGTGTTGGTGGGGATCTGGTCCCAGGGACCCTGCACGGTCGCTGCACGTCCAGCTCTGGGGCTGTGCCTGCAGGAACCTGCTCCCTGCCGGCAGAAGGGCATCAGCATCCCCGGCTGGTCCCCACCCTGGCGCTGTCGAGGCTTGGGCACAGCTCGGGGAAGGTGCAGCCCCGCATGGCAGCTCCGTTTGCTGGGTCCTGCTGCCCCTCTCACAGCCAGGCTCGGGCTGTTCATACCTCGCTCCGCGGCCACTTCACGGCGCAGAAAGGTCTGGTGGAAAAGCCAAGGAAGTGAAATTACTTTGGGGAAGAAATGACACTACCCGCTTATAAATAAACCCGGGTTTCATTGATCTTTTAGATGCTCTCTTGGCAGAGAGTCCAATGTCACCGCTCCAGCAATGCAGACAATACTCGGGCATTGTTTTATTCTCAGTTACAGGGAAAAGGACAGCACCAGCTGCCGTTCTATCTTTAGCCCATGAGAGCACCCTTCAATTGTTCTGCACTTCAAACAATAGCCACACGTGGTGGGGGAGGAGGATTGCTGGTTTTACCAGAGCATTTTGCATCGAAATACAGCCTTAGAGACAATAGATTTCTGTCACGCCCTGGCTGAAGCTGGTGCTTATACCACAGGGAAACCAGGGTTTCAGAGCTCTGTCTTGTTTTTCTCGTGGATGATGGGCCAGCAAGAGGTCTGGCTCCCCGAGGAGACCTCTGAACTCTCTTCCATGAAAACAGCCCTGTTGTTCTGGGTCTGTTTATGGATCTGGTGCTGGGCATCACACCGTCCCCTCCTGCCATGGCTTTGGGACTGCTCTATCGCAAACACTGGTTTCTGTTTTAATGCCCAAATATCCTCAGGTACAACAAAGTTACCCAAAACCTCAGACTGGGCTAAAGTGGTTTCTCTGCAGCCAGAAAAGCAAAGGATAACCGGGGCTTTGGGCTTTTTTTTTTTCCTCATTGTAGGGTACCAGGGCAGTGAGCATGCAAGTGATGAGCAGCCTCTCGGAGGCGTGGAGGGGCAGCCAGCACCCAGCTCTGCACCCACCGGCAGCTGCAGGGTATCAAATGCCCGTGCAAAGCTCAGCAGTGGTGTGGGCAAGGGAGCTGCTGCTGCCTCTCCGGTGGCCCTGCCGGTGCCGTCGGTGCCCTGCACGGCGGGGAGAGCTGGGATGTGCCGTGGGCATCCCGGCTGCGGGATGCGGCTGCCCGGGGGATGTACCTGCGGCACAGCTCCCGGGAGCACACGTGCCAGGCTCGGGCGAGTGAGGAGAGCAGGGTCACGGCACAGCTATTCATTCCCCTCCACCCCGTTGTGGCTGTTGTTGTCTCGAGTTTCAATTGTCCGAGAGCAGGGCAGCCTTTGAAAGAGGATGCGACAGCCCAAAGCCACAAAGCTCATCTTTGAAGGCTCTTTAACAGGGAGAGGAGAGGTTTACAAATATAAAACGCTTTTCTTTAAACTTTGCGGGACTCTATTTTTAGCAAATAAAGATAATGGCCCAGTTGCTGTTGTTCATCTTTTGTTGCATGGAACGTGCCAAATACTTACCGTGTCTGCCATATTTTTTTATGATTCAACCTCCTCTGAGCTGCATTGCAACTCTCTGACTCTGTAGCAGAGATTATGAGCAATCTGCATGTACAAATCCTCCCTGGGCTACTGGATTACTCTGAAAATCTCCAGAGTGCATTGGGAAAAGAGACAGAAAAGACAAGTAACAGCTCTCTGTAAAACATTTCTCCTGTTCTGAGCAGGGTACATTCATTCCAGGGACTCCCAAGGAAAGGGCAGAGCTTTTTTCCCAGCTTTATGCAATGAACTTGGACTTGGATTTTTTGCAATGTTTTGCTTAGAACTGAAGCTTTTTATGCCCTTTCTCAGACTCTCAGAGCAAACATCAGGTAGGGGAGATGCAGGACCCTGACTGGACTGAGGACTGAAAAGGGAAATGCTTCTGTTTGAGAAAACTTTGTCCTTCTGCATCCTTATTAAAATTTGTTCCTCACTTCTGGTGGGGTCTGAGCTGGATCCTGGCCCAGGGCAGTTTTCCAGTGAGATAAGACTGGATTACCAGTTGCCAAATTCACAGCCTGGATCTGTGTTAATTAAGGTGTGAATCCACAGTTACTGACAGATGGGGCAGCAGTGAGGAAAAAGAAGGAGTAGGATTCCTGTGTCCAGAAAACAAACAGGGGGGGTGTTTATAGAATCACAGAATGGTTTGGATTGGGAGGGACCTTAAAGTTCATCTCATACTCTGTCACTTTCATGTCCATGTCCATGGATAGTCTCTTCCCCTAGCCCAGGTTGCTCCAAGCCCTGTCCAAACTGGCCTTGGACACATCCAGGGATGGGGCAGCCACAGCTGCTCTGGGAAAGCTGTGCCAGGGCCTCACCACCCTCACAGGGTAGAATTTCTTCCCAATATCCTATCTAACCCTGTCCTCTGGCAGTGGGAAGCCAGTTCCTCTGGTTTTGTCACTCCCCAACCTTGTCCCCAGTTTCTCTCTACCTCTCCTGGAGCCCCTTTAGGCCCTGAAAGGGGCTCTAAGTTCTCCCCAGAGCCTTCTCTTCTCCAGGTGAGCACCCTCAGCTCTCCCAGCCTGGCTCCAGAGCAGAGGGGCTCCAGCCCTTGGAGCATCTTCATGGCTCTGCTCCGACAGGTCCATGAGAGCTGTAACCACAGAGCTCCATTTTGGTGACAGATCCCTAAGAACAGAGCTAAGAGGCTTGAAATGACCTGGACAACTCCTGGCACAGGGAGTAGGATAAAGAGCCAGTCATGTCTCAGCCTGTCCAACAGTGATGAACTCTGGATCTATTCATAATAAAAGAAATAACCCTCTTGATTGCCCACACTGCCATTTCAAGTCCTACTGCTGGGAAATGAATGTCCTGCTGGGAAATGAACCCATGAAAGGGTTCTGGGATCTGCCCTTTCCCAGGTGTCCCCAGGTGAGGAGGCCCCAAAGAGCCCCAGCCTTGGCTCTGTGTGAGCCGAGGGCAGAGAGCAGCCCTGTCCCGCGAGAAACGGCGGCAGAGGGAGCGAAAATCCACAGCCGCAGGAAGATCTCAGCTGTGCCCCAGGGCACCCCAGGCACTGCTGAGCACCTGGAGCACCTCCCTGCCCCGGCACACGGCCAGGGACATGCCCTGGGGATGGAAACGACTTTCTGTTCATGAAGGACTTTTCACATTTCTGTGTCTGTGAGAGATTTTTACAGCATCAAGGTCAAATTCCGGTTCTCCCACGAGCAAGAGCTGAAAACAAGAGAAGTTTATATAAACTATCTCATGTGTTTTGGTAAACTATATTTCACAGCTAGTGTTCAGTGCACTTCGTTATTCCTGACGTGTTACTCTGTAACTGACCGATAATATCTATACCTTACACTGTTTTCTAACAATACTTTTCAACACACTCACTGTGTACATCTAAAAAAAAAAAAAAAACCTCTTTGCTCTTTGCATTTTGCTTTGCTTTTGCCTTTGCATGAATAAAAGATCTTTGCCTTCTGTTGCAAACGGCTTGAACTAAGGCCAGACAGCAACACCCGGGAGCACTCAAGAGCTGCGTGGGAACAAGAAGGGACATCAGCTCTCGTCGCCCTCTTGATGTCGCGACATGACGTCACACTCGCCGTGACACAGCTCCCGCCGCGGCTCCTCCTCCTCCCGCCCCCCGCGCGCGGCGTCGCACATGAGCGGAGCTTTCCCCGCGCTGATTGGTCTCGTGAGCTGCCAATCTGAGCGAGGGGCGGGCCGAAGGGCGCGGCCTGTCCAATCACGGGGCGGTCCGCAGCGCCCGCACCGAGCGGCCGGAGCGGGTCCGGGGGGCGGAAGCGGCGGCGGCGGGACGGAGTGGGGTCAGTGAGGGGCCGCGGTCAGTGGGGGGCCGCGGTCAGCGGCGGTGTGCTAGCCGCGGAGGGACTGCCAGCGTCGGAGGGGGAGAGAGGGCGACGGGCCGGGAGGCGAGGAGGGACCGAGGGTCAGTGAGGGCCTGGGGGCCGGAGAGGGATAGAGGGGTCGGAGGTCAGGGGACAGCGATGAGCCGGGGGTCGGGAACGGGGGAGCGGGAACCAGAAGGGGGTCGGGGGTCAGGGCGTAGTGACTGTCTGGGGACCGAGGGCCGGTGACGGGCAGGGAGCGGGGGTCAGGGCACAGGGGCTGAGGGACAGCGGGGGTCACTCAGAGCACAGG
>VZRF01006971.1:133263-175163 GCA_013396875.1 Vireo altiloquus
GGATCAGGGCACAGGGGCCGGGGGTCAGGGTGTGAGGGCTGGGGGACAGCGAGGGGCCGGAGGTCAGGGAGCAGGGGTCTGGTGTATGGGGACAGCGAGGGTGTGGGCCGGGCAGTGAGCCCTTGCTGCTCTGTGCCCGCAGCGCTGCCATGGCCGCGCACGCCTCGGACGTGAGTGCGCAGCGCGGGGAGGAGCCGCTGCCGTGCCGGGGGTCCCCGAGCCCTTGGCAAGGAGCGGGTCCCGGCTGGAGCTCATAGCCCATCCCGATGATGAGCGCAGCCCCTCGAGACAGCCCTGCCGCACAGATTCCCTTTTCCAAGGAGAGGAGTAGATCTGGGAAGGCTTGGGAAGTTGCCAGTTGTGGTGCTGGGAGTTAATCTGTCTCCCAGCCTCTCAGTACTCATATGAACCTTTGAACCAGAGGAGAGTCTCACGGAGGGGCCTCTGCTTTTGGCGTGTTCCCAGCTACGATCAGCCTTTGCCCCATATCTGAGATGAGGTGGCAGGGGTGGAGGTGGCTGATGTGTGGGATTTACCTCTGGACAATCCCTGGCAGCTGGCTGGGGTGGGAGGGCTCAGCCTGTTGGAGCAGGATGCCATGAGGGTCTCAGAGGAAGAAGTACCCCTGTGCAGGAGGAGTGGGGCACCATTGGGGAAGGATCCTGGCAGAGGTATGAGGAGGGAGGTCTTCACCACAGCACTGGCCCTTGGTGTCAGGTCAGGGCTCTGATCTCAAAAGGTGAAAGGAAGAGGGAGCCTGGGAGGAGAGGCCAAACACACTGCCAATGTCCCTCGTTTCATGTGAAAGTCCAGGTGGATTGGAAACTTCCCTGTGGTGTAATATATGGACTTTGAGTGTGACCCCATGCCTGAGATGTGGGATGAGCCAGGGGTCTGGAGTCACTGAGCAGGGATCAAAGGAAGTAACTGGTGGCCAGGACCCAGGACTGGCAAATAAACCTCTTCTCTGCCCCTGAGATGTTCTGAAGACAGTGCTGTCCAGTTCAGGTGGAGACAGGGGGAAGCAGTCTCTGCTCTGAAACAGCAGTGTCCCATGGATGGTTCATAAAGCAGAGCCCTCAAAAGTTAGGAATCAGCAGGGTCAAGGCCATGTGTCTGCCCAGGAGGGCTGGGGGTGGCTTCAGCCCCTCTAGCTCCTCTTCAGCTGCCCAGACCTGACCTCTTTGCTGCATCCCTTGCTTGCAGGTGGTGAATTATGCTCCCTTCACGCTGCTCCCGTCTGCAGTGCCACGGGCCTTGTTTGAACAAGCCTATGCTGTCCAGCAGGATTTTAACCTGCTGGTGGATGCCATCAGTCAAAACAAAGAATTCCTGGAGCAAACTCTGGCCAGGTAACGTTTCTGCGTGTTGCATTTTAATGAAATATTTTAAATGTAGAGCTTTCATCACCCTTCTGGCATTCCTGCCTTTCTGAGGTCTTTTTGGGCCTTAGAAAACAGGACATCTGGCCAAGACCTGATTCCCTGCAATGATCTTCAACTTTCCACTGCTTCAGGCTTGTGAATTCATACTTTAGAGCTTCTGGGCCTTAAATGCGAATCACTGGAGTCTTTGAGTCCTGGATTTAGGAGTCTCTTGTAGTCTTATTCTACATCTGCCTGTGTCTGTCCAGTAGCCACCAGCTCTGCTGCAGCAGTGGTGAAGAGGAGGTGTCTATTCCTGTTCCCACACCCTCTATGAATCACCCCTGTCCCCTTTTTCCCAGCCACAGCCTCTGGGTGCAGGAGGACTGTCCAGCTCTGGCTCCTGCATTCTGCTGAGTTCATCTGTGGCTGTTGCCCTGGGTTGGAGTGACCATCCCTGACTTTGTCTCTCAGAATTGTGGGGCTGATGCTTCCACAAGTCGTTGTTCCCTTCCCACTCCCCGTTCTGTGCTGTCTGTGCACATCCTGCTGCCTCTGGCACCAGCACGGAGCAGAGGAGGCTGTTTTCCAGCATCCTTTTGTTTTGTTAAAGCCTGACCCCTTGGAGCTGTTCCAGTGCTCGTGCCTATTCCAGAGCTGGCTGCAGCCACAGCTTGTGGGGACATGTTTGTACCTGTGATTAAAGAATGCAGCACCTGGGGCTTATGTGTGCCTGTCCTGTGCCAGGGCAGCTCCCTGGAGGTGCTGCTCAGGGATTTGGGGCCCTGAGGAAAAACCAGACCTACTCAAGCAGGGCCTCAGTGTGTGGGATTTGGAGCCTGACAGGACAGGGGGACTTGAATGAAGCTTGTGAAGCTTCTCTGAACTGTCTGTGCAGGCACACAGAGATCTGTCGTTTCTTCCCTGAACCTGCAGAGTTCTGCTACATTTCTTTGCCTATACTTGTTCCATCTCTGTCCTGCCAGTGAGTCACCTCTGCACCACCTTTTGTGGAGTGGCTGTGCTGGGCAAACTGGGTTTGTGTTGTGGTTTTGCACTGCACATTCACAGGAAGGTGTTTCACAGTGCTGCAGCACTTGATGGAGTCCTAGCCCTGCTCTTTGTGCTGGAGAATGCCCCTGCTAAGGGCTTTTTCTTTAGGAGAATTAATTTTCACATTCCTCTGTGACAGCATCAGGGGGCTGACGTGGTCTGTGTTTCTCTCTAGCACCATCAAGGTAGATGACTTCACAGCTCAACTCTTCAGAATCTACATGCAAATTTTGGAGGAAGGCTTGGCTCAGGTACCTTGGCAGGGAGTCCCAGTGGTCCATGCCCCTGGGCACTGTGGTGGGGGTGCCTGGGCTCTGGCTGCACGCTTTGGCACTGTGGAGTCTGAGCTGTCCCTTGGCCAGGCTGGGCACTCCCTGTGCTGTGATGCCTTATCAGCTGTGATGTCTTATCAGCCTGTGAGCTCAGGACCTTGCTGTGTTGAACAGCTGAGCTCTTTGGTTGGTGCTGCTGGAAACAGCCTGGCCTGGAGTGGTTTGTCTTTGTCCTCTGGGAGCCTCGGGAGTGTGCAGGGACATGTGTCCTGTTGGGACCTGCACCGGACAGGCCATCCCTGCAGAAGCTCCTTTACTCTCAGGAGCGTTGGGAACTCCTCTGGAGCTCTGAGAGGGCTCTGGGCCCTGGGCAAGGGGCAGAGCACTCAGGTGTGTGACCTGCAGTGATTTTTATCTGACTGAGGGTGACAGGACAAGGGGGAATGGCTTCAAACTGCCACAGAACACATTTAGATGAGATATTAGGAAATTTACTATGCAGGTGGTGAGGTGCTGGCACAGTTTGCCCAGAGAAGCTGTGGCTGCCCCATCCCTGAATATATTCAAGACCAGTTTGGACGGGGCTTGGAACAGCTTGGGATAGTGGAAGGTGTCCCTGGCCACTGCAGGGGGTTGGATGAGGTGATCTTTTAAACTCCCTTCCAACCCAAACCATTCTGTGATCCTCTGACTGGATCTGCCCTGGGAAGATTTTGAAGCTAAGATCACCAGAGGATTTGCAGTTAAAGGCAACAGGAGAACCCAGCTCCCCTCCCTGTGTTCCAGACTGTGTTTTTGGGCATCAACCGCTCGGATTACATGTTTGACTGCGGGCTGGATGGCACAGCAGCTCTGAGGCAGATAGAAATAAACACCATTGCTGCCAGCTTCGGGGGGCTCACCTCCCGCACTGCCGACGTCCACGGGTAAGGAGCACCTCTGCACTGCAACAGCTGCACTGCATGGCCCCTGTGCTCTCCAGGCTGCTCCCTTGGTCCAGCTGGGCATGGACATGGCATTTATGGCTTTTGTGTTCCACAGGCTGGTGTTGAAAGTGCTGGGAAAGACTGAGGAGGCATCACACCTGCTGCCCAACAACCCAGCGAAGGGGCTGGCCTTGGGAATTGCCAAAGCCTGGGAGCTCTATGGTTCCCAAAGGTAAGGACAGTGGAGAACATGAGCAGGAGCAGTGCAGGAAGCCTGAATCACAGAGATGGAAGGCTGGTGATCCAGCTGTGAGCATGTGAAATGTTTATGGGTTTAATGATGTTCTTGGTATCTCTTCCAGGGCTGTGGTGATGTTTCTGGTGGAGGAAATCCAGAGGAACATATTTGATCAGCGTTGTGTAGAAAATGAGCTTTGGAACAGGTAAAGTTTGAATTTCTCTGAGATGGGAAAGGAAGGAGATGGTTCAGTTTCGGGTATGGAAAGCTGAGCAAACTGCTGCCAGATCATAGGAGATACAGGATGCGTTCCTAAACGGAGTTCTTTGAGCTGTAGGACTTCTCTGCCTCCATTGTACAAAGCCTGAGGCTATTTGTGAAGGAACCTACAGATCTTCCTTGCTGCAGCCACCAATTCCAGCCATGATTTCTAGCTCAAGTACCTCTGTGCAGCCTGGTGACTCTGGCACTCCTCTTGGCAGGAATATCCGTGTGGTCAGGAAGCGGTTCCGGGATGTGTTTGAGCAGGGCTCCCTGGATGCCAGCAGGAGGCTGTTTGTGTGAGTATGAGCCAAGGTGCGCACTCCTGCCGGCTCTCGGGCACACGGGGCTGGCACTGGCAGCTCGCAGCCAAAGCTGAGTGTAAGTAGTGAGTTCTCTTCCACGCTCCAGGCTGCTGCTTCCTCTTGGAGCTGAGATGGATTTTGTGTTCACAGTGGTGAGATTTTGCAGACACATTAGTCCCTTATACCTGCAATCACAATCTCCCTCCTTCAGGCCTCAGCCTCCATTGCTCTGTGGGATCTTTACCTCCTCCACAAAGATGTGCTCTGAACAGCTCTGGCTATTTGAGAGGCTTCCACAGAGCCATTTCCTGTTTACTGTTCACGTGATGCTCTGCCAGTGGGAGCTGGGCTGGGTTGTTAGTGCTGGAGGAGGCAGCATTCCATGTCCTTTGGGGATCTGTTGGGTTTGAACTCACTCAGTGTCTTGCCCACTCCCTGTGGAGACGAGGATGGGAGGATCACAGACTCTCAGTTGGTCCCAAGTGTGACGTTTGTCCCATTTCCAGGTAATGTGCTTGGAGCTGTATGAACCTAATTGAAGATGTGGTTTCATGCCAGGGATTTTTCTGCAGTTAGGCTGATTTTATCATGGTTTGACCTTTGGTGTCTGTGCTGTGTTTAATTAACAAATAATGTCATGGCTGGATAGTTGAGGGGAAAGTGTATCCCTTGTGCTTCCTCCTGAGCATCCTCCCCTGCCACTGCTGGATGTCTCTGCCTCTCCTGCCTGCCTGCCAGCAGCTGCCAGACCAAGTGCACTGTTTTGTGGCCAAAGCTTGGGCACATAGTGCTACAGCTATGCTGCCAGCCCAGCCCTGGCAGGGTGCTTTGGTGCCCCTCAGGCTGATGAGTTGGTGTCCTGCCTTGAATTGCCACAGCAGAAGAACTCTGTTTCCTCCAGCTTCAAGAATCACTGTGCTGTTAAGGTTGGAAAAAACCTCTAAGATCGAGTCCAACCTGTAACCCAGCACCACTGAACGTGTCCCCAAGTGCCACAGCCACACATCTTAAAGTCCCTCCAGGCATGGTGACTCCACCGTTGCCCTGAGCCACGTGTCCTAGTGCTTGACAGCCCTTTCAGTGATTTTCCCTAATCTCCAATCTAAACCTCCCTTTTTGCAGCTTGAGGCCATTTCCCCTTGTCCTGTCCCTGTTCCCTGGGAGCAGAGCCTGACCCTCCTCGGCTGCCCCCTCCTGTCAGGGAGTTATGCAGAGCCACAAGGTCCCCCCTGAGCCTCCTTTTCTCCAGGCTGAGCCCCCCAGGCCAGTGTGGGGTAAAAGCTGTTAAAAAAGAGGATCTTACCTGTCTGCTGAGCTGGATGTCAGAATTATTGAGCCTTTGGTTAGAGCAGGGTCTGGGTGTCAGCTCCATGTGTCTTGGGACAGGCCAGCTGGGGAGAGGAGCCAGGGCATGCAGTGCTCAGCTTGCTCTGGCAGAGCCAGGCAGAAGCAGGAAGGGCAGAGGCCAAGGAGAAGGAGCAGAGAGCTGTGATCCCCCCTTGGTGCTGGGGATGGGGCAGGGCCTGGCCTGGCTCTCCAAGCACTTCTGGTTTCCATTCCAGGGACGGCCAGGAGGTCGCAGTGGTGTATTACAGAGAGGGCTACGTGCCCCAGAACTACGACCAGCAGGTCAGTACCCACCTCCCTACCCCAGAAACCACCAGCTGGGCACTGCCCAGGGAGCTTGAAATAATCCCAGGGGCAGCTGCCCTGTCTGGGGTCAGTCCTGCGTGGTGTGGCTGAGAGCATTGGCAAGCTGTGACTCCAGAGAGCAGGTGGGTGACCCTGCAGTAAGAGAAATGAGTGGCTTTTTTCTCCAGGGGCTGGTCCCTTAGTGCAGCACTGAATTGCTTCTGTACAGCAGGGCTTAACACAGGTATGAGCACCTGCTTAAAGGTTTCAAGCTTGGTCTGCAGATCCCTCTGTGCTGTCTTAGCACAATCAGGCTGCAGGTAATAATAGCACAGAATGAGCAGATCTTGCTGGTGTCTCGAGGTGGCAGCACTGGGCAAGCTGGGGAGGGAGCACATTGGATTAATCTGACTGTGCTGTTCCCAGAGGTGCTGGGAAATCCATGTCTGCTTTTCTCTGGAGTGCTACTCCCACCCCCTGTCCCTGCCAGCAGGCAGGGAGGAGACAAACCATATGTCGATAACTGCACAGAAAAGAGCAGAGCCAACCTTTTGTGTGTGTTTTTTTTCTCCTCACGGGGTGGTTGCTCTCTCGCTGCCTCAGAACTGGGAGGCACGGCTGCTGCTGGAGAGGTCCCGGGCAGTGAAGTGCCCTGACATTGCCACCCAGCTGGCGGGCACCAAGAAGGTGCAGCAGGAGCTCAGCCGGCCAGGGACACTGGAGAAGCTGCTGCCTGGCTGCCCTGAGGCTGTCGCTCGGATCAGAGCCACCTTTGCTGGACTCTACTCCCTGGACGAGGTGAGTGGAAGCGGGGCTGGAGCAGGAGTGGACATGCACACCTTTGCTCTTTGGTTGAGAAGAGAGGGCTTTGTTGTGGTCCTTGGGGAATTTGTTGATCCCTCTGCTCAGAGGGATCTGCTGAGGAGCCCCTCCTGCTCCCTGATGCTTTGCTTGATCATTGAGGTGGGAAAAGCCCTCCGGGATCATTGAGTCCAACCTTTACCAAACTGCTAGTGCCATATCCATTTGTTCTTTGAACACCTTCAGGGATGGTGGCTCCATCCAGCTCACTGCAATGTGAAACCACGCTTTCCATGAAGAAATCCTTTCTGATGTCCAACCTTTTTCCATCCTTTCCTGCCAGGGTGAAGAGGGTGACAGGATAGCTGCCACAGCCATCGCTGACCCCGACCGCTTCGTGCTGAAGCCGCAGCGTGAAGGTGGAGGTATGAGCTGGGCTGTGGAGGTGTGAGCTGGGCTGTGGAGGTGTGAGCTGGGCTGGGCCCCTGGGGGTTTCCATTGTGATTTGTGCTGTATTTGGGACAGGGAGTAGCTCTGTGCCAGCTCCTGGTTCTGTGCTGAGGGATAAAGGGTGGGGTGCCTTGTGGCTACTCGTAGCCACGGGGACTAATCCTGCCACTAAGGCAAAGCTGCTCCTGGAGGAGCTCCCAAGGCCCTGGCACTGGGTGTGGAGAGCCCAGGCAGCACCTGGGGAGGCAAAGGCTGGGTTGGTTGGGCTGCCAGGGCCACATAGCTGGGGCCAGGGGTTTCTGCTGTCCTGGGAAGGGCTTGATGTGCTGCTTTGTTTGCCAGGGAACAACCTCTATGGTGAAGAGCTCAGGCAGGTTCTGGAGAAGATCAAAGACAGCCCTGAGAGAACCTCCTACATCTTGATGGATAAGATCAAACCCCAGCCATCACTGAATTACTTGCTGAGGGCTCACAGTCCCCTCCAAGTGTCCGAGTGCATCTCCGAGCTCGGGATCTTTGGTGTTTATGTCAGGTGAGGAATGTGCTCATGTTCCAGGGCAGTTCCCTGCTCCCGACGTGGATCAGGAGCATTTTGCCCTCTGCCCAAGCACAGCAGCAGGGCAGATGTCTGGAGACGTGCAGGGGACAGATGTGACCCTTCAGGCTGTGCCCCTGGCAGCAGCTCTGAGCACGTGTGCACACGCTGAGCTGCTGCTCTGAACCTGCTGCCACACGAGTTGTTGGAGAACCACACAGCTCATGCTGGCAGTTACTGGTGTAGTGGGATCTTGGGATTGATGTGTCTCATCCCTGACTTCTGGGAGCACTTCTTGGGTTCTGGATGCAGCCACATCCAGAAGTGTGGCTTTTCTGAAGCCCTGGTGGTCTCTGAAATACCTGAAGGCCTAATGCCTGTTCAACCCTCGTAGCAGCTGCTTTTGTTTCAAGCCCTCATAGACCACATTTCCACAGGGTATAAATGAAAGTCCTTCTCAGACAGTTTGGGAACAAAGGTGCTCTGGCAGTGTTCAGCCCTGGCACTGCCCGTGTGCAGAACGGCCAGTGCAGTCACCACCGCAGGGCCCCACGTTAGCCCTGGGGCTCTGCCCTGCCCTGGCTGCTGACAGGGAAGGTGAATCCGCTGCTCAGGATAAATGCCACGAGCTCTGTGCTCTGCAGGGGCTCAGTTTGCCTCTCCTTTGCAGGCAGGGCCAGGAGCTGGTGCTGAACCAGGCCGCCGGTCACCTGCTGCGCACCAAGGCCATCGAGCACGCGGACGGCGGCGTGGCAGCCGGGGTGGCCGTGCTGGACACGCCGTACCTGGTGTGAGGAGCTGGGCCCCACCCTCCTCTCTGCTGCCTGAAGAGCTGATCTGCCACACGGATTTCTCCTTAGGGTGTGCTTGCCAGGGTCCGACGGGCTGGAGGCTGTGAGGAGGGACCGTGGGGATGCAGCTGCTCAAAGGTGCAAGGTGCCAGCCCTAGCTTCTTCTGTGATTCCCTCTCCAGGAAGAAGGGATTCCCTTGATCTGCCTGCTCCAGGGCCCCTGCCCTGTGCACAGCCCAGCTGTGACTCCCAGGACTGCAGGGGTTCCCTTGGGGCCTGGCCTGAGGGCAGTAGGATATAGAGCAAAGGATGAATGTGCCACAGCAGGCCTTGGTGCTGCTCCCACTTCTGAGCTCCTTGATGCTGCATAATTTGTGGAGATGTACACAGCCTAAGGAATGAGAGGAGAAAGGTGGATGGGCAAGTACCAGCCTTGATCTTCCTCCAGTGCCTCAGTGCTCTCCAGCTTACAGAGGAGAGCACAGCTCCACTCACCATGGCCCCTTTAGTCCTCCTTCCCATGCTGCTGCTGTCCTCATTTCTATTTTCCCTGTGCCTGAGGATCCCTCAGGGTTCCTGCACCAGCCGCGGCTGCCCTGGTTAATTTGCCCAGGGGCCTCTTGCTTGCTTTTGCTTTGCCCAGCTCCTGTTTTGTTGGACTGGGTGCTCATCCCAAATAGTGCCTGTGCCACACAGGGCAGGCAGCAGTGCAGGGTCCAGAGCTGGGTCTGCTCCTGCTGCTTCCCACAGCCCTGCCCAACAGAGCACAGGCTGGAGGCAGCTCCCAAGGCAGTGGTGAATTGGAGCCCTGCGTGTGTTTATGAACCTGAATCCCCCTGGGCTTGTGCCAGTGCATCCCCACTGCAAATCAAACATGAGCCACCTTCCTGTTGGGAAACCCAGACCTTGGGAATGGTCCTGCTGAGACTGGGAACTCTGTGGTGAGGAAGCAAAGGAATTGGAGGAGAGGCTGGGCAGGCACAGCCCCAGCTCCAAGCACCTTACTCTGGGACCAGCGGATGGGGAGATGTGTCTCCCTCCAGGTTTCATGGATCAGAGGGAACAGCACAGCAGTGGAGGAGTGTGGGCTCTCCTGCTCAAGGTCTTCTGCCTCTTCCTTCAGCCCTTTTTTCTCCTCAGCCCTAAAAGCTGCACCTTTCTGGCAGTGAAGAGCCCAGGCAGCCTCAGCCCGGCCCTGTCAGTTAATCAGAACCAGCACAAGGGTGGAATTCCTGCAGAATGGATGCGCTGAGTGACAGCCCTGCTGGCTCTTTGCTGCTGTGGCATCAATCACCAGTCGGTCACCTGGGAAACTGCTCTGTTCTTCCAGTGTGACTGAGACTGGGACTCCTGGGTGTTTTGCTGGGGGATTGATTACCCCAAGCCAGAGATTAAAAGGAATGTGCAATCTGACTGCTGTTTGTGCCAGGTTTGTCTGAGCCCAGGGGCACACCTGGCCAGGTGTACAGAGATCCATGGCTGTGCGTGGGAGGGGAGCAGGCCCAGGGTGGAGGTGAGGCAGCCCTGAGCCTCCTCAGCTGCTCACCCATCTCCCTGGCCCTGGTGCTGCATGAGGGTGTTGGTGACATGTGGGTGTCACACACAAGCCTTGGAGCAGCGCTGGCTGGAGCCCAGGGAGAAATTAAAGCACAGGCTGCAGCCCTGGAGCCAGCACAGCCAGCCACACTAAATCCCAATCCATGGAAAAATATCATGCTGGCAAGAACCTGCCCCTTCTCACCCCAAAAGCCCATCCTGGTTTCTGGCACAGCCACTCCCACTGCACTGAGCATCCCAAACTCAGCAGCACACAAGCACCTCCCACCCAAACACACTCCAAGCCTGTTTCCATTTTGTCTTCTTGAATTTTATTCCATTTTGCATTAAATTCTTGCTGTTTCCAGCTAAAATTACATAGCTGACAAAGAGTAACAGGAGGAACGACGATGTAGGAATCCTTGTCACCAAGGTGGCACAATCCAGTGGTACAGAGCTGTGGGGGCACACGGGACACAGGCAGGCATCAAGGTTACAGGTGACACAGGTGCTGTGCCAGTGAGAGCAGCAGGGAGCAAGTGAGATTTGGGACTTGGCCAACAGCCCAGCAGAGCACCCCAACACCTGCACTGAGCACCCCAACCAGAGGCAGCTGCTCCTCCTCTCCACCTCCAAGTCAGCTCAGGTTGCAGGTAATGCCTGTTCACTTGGCACTCCCCAAAACAGCTGTTGCAGCAAGTTTTAAAGCCCAGTTCTCCTTTGGTTTAAGTGCAAAATCAAACAGTTCACATGCGGTTTTCATACAGACATTGCAAAGGAGGTATCAGCCCCAGCCCAGCCCTGGCTGGAGTTAAGTGTCCTTCACTGGAGGAAGGATGGCTTTGGCAGGACCCTGGTGCTGTTCAGGCTCTTGGGCAGGAGGTTTGGGGGCCTTTAGCTGTCAGATAAAAGCAAACACTAACTTTAAACATCTCCCACCATATTTTCCTGATGAGGAAATGTGTAGGACTCCCACAGCCCTGCCTGCCTTGGTTTCTCTGCTGTAGCAGTGGTCATGGTGCCATGGGAAAGGTGCCTCTGCCTGGCTCCACTTCCCCTCCATCCTCCCCCAATCCTCCCCCAGGACACAAAGGGGGCATCGAGCTGCTCCAGCTCTGGTTCAGCTGTGAGCTGGTGGCAGCAGGGCTGGAGGAACTGGGACTCCATGGAACATGTCACACCAAGGCTTTTCCCTTCCTGCCTCCCTGGACTGGGGACAACACAGCAGCTGGCACAACACAATTAGGAAGCAGCAGCTCTTGGTATCAGATTGCCCAAAAAACCCTGTTTAAAGCCCAGAGCTCCCCAGAGCCTTGCCCCCACTCCCCTGGAGGCTCTGTGAAGCTGTGCTAGCAGCAGGACAGTGGAGGCAGGACCAGCTGAGCTGTGCAGGGATGGTGTGGCTGTTGCAGTGCTCCTGCAGCTCACAGAGGACAAAAGGAAGCTCAGCTGCTCTGTGGGCAGTGGCGGATGCACCTCCCAGGCCTGCCTGCATTGAGTAACTCCAGCACCACTTCCCCTCCAACCCCCAAAGCTCCTTCCCACTGTGCACAAGGTGCCAGGGCCCCTCCAGGACATAAAGTAAATTAACACCCTCTCCCCTGCCCCCCCAAATTAAATTAAAATCAAGAACGAGGTGCTGAAAAGGGAGGAGGATAAGTCCCTCTGTGCACCAGGCTGACCCTCAGAGGTGTGACATCCATCTGGAACACGACAGACACCTCACCCAGGGCATGGACATGGCCTCTCCAGAGCCAGACTCTCCTCGTTCCTACGATTGGTACATTCAATTCAACAGGTGAAGGTTTCCTTCCCGGGCAGGCAGCAGCTGTTGGAGGGACCTGCTCATCAGGTGCCACTGCCACTGTTCTGCTCAGCAGGGACAGGTCCTGCTGCTACTGCTTAGTGTCACATCTGCTGTTGAAAAGGTGTTTGATGATGCCCGGGTCTGCCAAGGTGGAGATGTCCCCCAGATCTTGGTCATTTTTGGCAATCTTCCTTAATATCCGTCTGGTGATCTTTCCTGTAATGACAGCGCAAGAAAGGGAAGCAGGAATCAGAATCCCAGGATGGTTTGGGTTGGAAAGGACCTGAAAGCTCATCTCATTGCAAACCCCTGCCATGGGTAGGGACACCTTCCACTGTCCCAGGTTGCTCCCAGCCCTGTCCAACCTGGCCTTGGACATTTCCAGGGATCCAGGGGCAGCCACAGCTTCTCTGGGCACCCTGTGCCAGGGCCTGCCCACCCTCACAGGGAAGAGTTTTTTCCTTATGTCTATTTAATCTACATCTGCCCTCCACCAGTTTAAAACCATCACCCCTTGTCCTTCATTATCTGCCCATATAAAAAGTCCCTCTGGCCAGGAGTCAGGATCTCTTCAGCATCCTTAGCAGAAGTGGGAAGTAGCACACCTGCACATCCTGCTCGCCCTGAGCTTGCACCTCCCCTCATCTGAGCAGCCCTGGACAAGCAGTGCAGGGCTCAGCAACTTCCACTTGTCCTCCCCTTCTAGTCCTCCCCAGCACATCCCTGGAGCTCACCTGAGCGGGTTTTGGGCAGGCTGGGGGCATACTGGATGTAATCAGGTGTTGCTATCGGCCCGATTTTTTCTCTGACTGCAAAAAAGAGAGATTTTCACTGCAGGGGTGAGGAGATGCAACACATCCTTTCCAGTCAGGATGGAAGGTTAAGACACAGAGCTCAGCTCGTGGAGCACCTGGTAGGGAAGTGCCCAGGGCTGCTGCACCTGAGCCTCCACATGGTGGGAGGGGACAGCAAGACCTGCAATGCCAACAGGGCACAACTCCCCAGCAGCGAGAGCACTCATCTTTTCATTCCCTCCATCCTCCAGAGACCTCCCTAATGGCTACAACCATCACCATGACCATTTTGATAGAGCAAGGATCAATTCACAGCTGGGCTCCTCCAGAGGAGAAGCTACCACAGGTTCATTTCATGTATCCAATGCTGCAGTTTGCAGTGAAACAGCTCCTTGAGAGCAGAGCACAAACACGCAGAGCACCACCCCAAAGAAACCCAATGATCCTCCCAGGATGTCCCAGTCTGCCAGAGAGAGCCCTGCTGCAAACAAAGGCCTGCTGAGTACCCCAGTCCCTCACAGGGCTGCCAGCTCCCACCAGGCAGAGATGGCATCATATGAGCAGCCAAAGGCCAGGAGAACTAATTTTAGTCTGTCAGCCATGCTCTGTAATCAAGAGGCACCTCGTGGCAGTTATCCACACTGCATTCCCCAGACCACAGGCACCTCCTGCGGGCACCCAAGCCCTTAACCCCTCCTGTCCTCCCCTTGCCTGCTCCCCAGTATTTGGCTGTTGCTACCTTGTTTTTTGAGCTCATCCGTGAGGTTCTTGGTGAACTCGTGGCCCTCTCTCAGGGTCACAAAGCAGTAGAGGCACTCGCCCTTCAGGGGGTGGGGGTGGCTGACCACAGCAGCCTCGGCCACTGCCGCGTGCTCCAGCAGGGCCGACTCCACCTCCGCCGTGCTCAGCAAGTGGCCTGGAAACAAGGGGGAGGCAGAGCTTTACAGACCTGCAGGAAGAGGCCCGAGGCTGTAAAAGGCCCTAAACTACAGGTTTGAGATCATCGGTGTGATGTGCTTGGGAAAGGAGAACAGCTGGAGAGTGAAATATTTCCACAGTGCTCTGGAAGCTGCCAGGTGTCACTCACCCGCAGCAGCCACCTCCCCTGGCTGTTCCCCCTCCCACCTTTAGGCTTCTTTGGCAACAGATTGTTCCCAAAGAAGCACAGGCTGAGGAGGAGCTGGATTTGGCAAGAGGAGATCTGCCCACATGGGCAGCTGGAAGAGGTTGGATCTGCAGAGTCCAGGCTCCAGCTCATTGCAGGGGCACAACTCACTCCTGCACACCTCTGCTCCTGTACCTGTGCTCTGACATCCCACCCTGGCACTGCTGTCACACAAAGCCACAGGAAGGTGGTTAACTCCCAGAATGATCAGTTGGTGGAGAATCAGGCACTGACTGGTCAGGCAGAGGGATCTGATTTGATCCAGGGATAAGTAAACAACACCTCAGAGCCAGCAGAATGTACCTGGAGGCTACAGGCTCCAGGAAAGGAGGGAGTGAACTATTAAATGGAGTATACAGACAATTAGGAGAAGCAGCTGAATCTCAAAGACTCAGTCAAGAGAGGTGGGAGAATCTTCAGAGCTCTGAGCAGCCTGATCAAGCTTTGAGGTGAGTCCTCCATGGTGCAGCAGGTTGGAACAGCAACCCCATGGTCCTGCCCAAACCCTGTGATTCCCTGTGGCCCTAAATACTTCTGGCTGGTTACAGAAGGTTCATTCCCTCCAGGGCATTGTCTCCAGGGAAAATGGTGCAGGAAGTCACCAAGTCACAGGCTTGTGTGCCCCCAAAATAACCCTGATCCAGAAACTGGATCCACTTTGAGGACAGGTTGCTGAGCAGGATCACAGATGCAGAACCATCCCCATAAACAAGGTGGCTTTTGAAAAATGGATGCAGAAGTGTCACGAAGCAAGGTGTCAGAAAGTGCACTAAAGACAAAACTCCTTCTTACCAGAAACATTCAACATGTCATCAATTCGCCCTGTGATCCAGTAATAACCATCCTTATCTCTCCTGCAACCTAAAAATAGCCAGAAATGAGTGTGAGGCAGCAGTGCCAGCCCTTGAGGCAATTGATAAGGGATTCTGAGGGCAGGACAGGGCAAGATTCCCTCTGCTGTCCCCAGGCCCCTGTGACCACAGCAGCCTGGGCGCCCTCACCATCGCCTGTCACGTAGTAGCCAGGGAACTTCTTGAAGTAAACAGTTTCAAACTGCTGGTGCTTCCCGTAGAGCGTGCGCATGATCCCTGGCCAGGGCTGCTTAAACACCTGGGGGAGAAAAACACAGAGCTGGAGCACTGAGAGGCAAACCAACAACCCAGGGGTGCACCACGGTGAGAGTGATGTCAGAGACAGCCATGAGTAGCACTCTGACACTTGTGCCAGGGCTGATCCACTGGGAAAGTCTCACCAGCTTTGGCCAGGGGGAAGGAGCTTGGCTGAGGAGTTGTTCCCATCCTCCTGCCTTGCCCACATATGCAAGTACATTTAGTGATCAGCTGTAAAGTGATCACCTTAACTCCCACTAAGTTATGGCCTTGGAGGGAGTTCCCACCACCCAAGGGGGCTCCTTGTGTGGACCAGAGTTAGTGGAGGTAGAATCACAAATTTTTTAAGGCTGGAAAAGTCCAACCATCACCCACATTCACCACTAAACCACGTCCTCAAGCACTACCTCCACACATTTTTACAACACTTAAAGGGATAGTGACTCTATCCCTTCCCTGGGCTGAAAGATGTGGCTATTCTACCAGGAATGTCCCAGAGCTCACAGGGAATGGACAAAGGGAGGCTGGGGAAGATCAGCCCTTCCTTACCAGGTAACCTTCTGCTTCTCCTTCCAGCTCTTCCCCCGACTCGCTCAGGATGGCAGGAACCACACCGAAAAAGGGGAATGTCTGCCATAAGGAGCAGGGAGAAAGGAGAGATGGAGGTGAGCCCCTGCATTAGACCCCAGAGGGAGCGAGAGGCAGGGCAAGGGCAGCTCAGGAGAGCTGTGGTACACAGGACCCGTGAGTGCCAGCCCGGGGAGATTGGGTGGTGGTCACCTCCCCATGGGCACCACTGTCCCCCCAGCCCTGGCAGGCTGCCATCACCCAGCCATGGCACAGACAGGGCCCTGCTGAGGCCCCTGGGGAGAACACAAGTACTCACAGCAGAGCCTGGCTTCATGGGGGTGGCAGCAGGAAGGGGTGTCAGCATGTGGCCTCCCTGCAAAGAGAGGCAAAAACCAGTGAGTTTGGGCCATGCCAGCCCATCCCACAGCTGTGCCATCAGCTCTGGGAACTGCACATCCCAGTCAGGGCTGCTCAGGGCAGGTGTGGAGATGGGCCCTGGGAATGGCAGGATGGGGAGTCTGTCTGGGCACAAAGCTTTGGAGCTGCTGGGGGAGGGAAAGAGGGGAAGGAGAGCAGTGTCCAGAGCAGAGTTTGGAAGAGACACTTGGAGAGGAAGGTTTCCCCTTGGAGCCTGAGTTCCATGACAGGAAGAGAAGGGGCACATCAGAGTTTCCCGGGCAGGCCAAACAAGGAGTCCCACAGACCCCAAACCCCACTATGGGAAACCAAGAAGCCCTGAGGGAGCACAAGGGACACCCAGCCAGGACTCACCGTCTCTGTCTGCCAGAACGTGTCCACAATGGGACACCTCTCCTCTCCCACCACTCGGTAGTACCACAGCCAGGCCTCGGGGTTGATGGGCTCACCCACAGTCCCCAGCACCTTCAGGGACTTCCTGCTGTGCCTGCAGAGAGGAAGGGGCTGGCAGGGGCTCAGCAGGCCGTGGAGAGCAGCAGCCATGAGCCTGTTGCACAGCATAGGCTGCAGGAACCCCTGGGCTACCCAAAACTTCCAGGTACAGTTCAGAGCTTTCTCAGCACTGTTCCACAGGGGAAGAGAGGAGGCCTGGGTCCCTTTGGCAGCTCCCACTCAACCCTGCATTGGCACAGCCAATGCCCTCATGCCACTGGGACTGGCACTCACTTTTTGACAGGCTCCTCGCCATACTTCATCAGCAGCCGGATGGCCGTGGGTGCTGTGTAGAACTTGGTCACCTTGTACTTGTCAATGATGCTCCACATTCTCCCGACATCTGGGTACGTGGGGACACCTTCAAACTGAGCAGGAGACAGAGCAGTGACACAGCTGTTCCTCACTGCTCCCCACCTGCAGCACCTGCCCAGGCAGGAGGAGCCAAACGGCAGCTGGACCCCAGCATGTCCTTACAGAGGTACCACGCAGTGAAACCAGCCCAGGTCAAGGACCCCCCTCACTGCCTCCTTGGGATGGAGTTGGCATCAGCCCACCCCAGCTGTCCTAGCAGATGTCCCCTGACACCCTCTTGCAGCATGGGCACTTGGGTGGCCACCACAGTGGCACAGTCCCACCAGTCCAAGTGACCCTGCCAACGTGGCAAAAGGCAAGGGGTCCAACACTGACAGAATCACAACCCAAAGTACCAAGAACTCCCTAAAGGCCTCCCCCACCCTAACAGTGATTCTCCTGTTTGCATTTCCCTGGGGATTCCTGGGCACAGGTCTCGGCTCCCTGATCTGATACACTGCCAAGAGAGATACAGGCACAGGAGTTAAACAAGTTGTCAAATCAGCATCAGCAGGGAAAACACCAGTCCCTGATCCAGTGTTTCCATTAACTCAGAGCAGCCCTGGCTCCACCAGTACACAAGGCTTGTACTTTTATGGAAAAGAAACAGGGGAGCATTTGAAAAATCAACCAGCCAAAAGCCACACACAAACTGTCCCCCCGAGCAGTCACCATGCCCTCCCTGGGGAGCACCATCCTTCCTCACAGAGCCCTGCACACCATCACAGAGCCCTGCAGGG
Organism: Vireo altiloquus; assembly: GCA_013396875.1. Lineage (NCBI taxonomy): Eukaryota > Metazoa > Chordata > Aves > Passeriformes > Vireonidae > Vireo > Vireo altiloquus. The sequence continues at coordinate 150,876 of VZRF01006971.1, forward strand.
GCTCAGCAGCACCAGCTCCCTTTCCTTGAAGGCAACTATGGGCATGCAGCACTCACCAACACGCTGGTGGCCCCGTTGGCCAGGGGTCCGTAGGTGAGGTAGGAGTGGCCTGTTATCCATCCAATGTCGGCCGTGCACCAGTACACATCCTCAGGTTGGTAATCAAACACGTATTTAAACGAGGTGGCAGCAAAAATCATGTACCCACCCACGGTGTGCAGCACACCCTGCGAGGAGAAGGCACAGGGGTGTCAGGGTGAGCTCCCACCATCACCCTCACCCTCACCCTGCCAGGCCCAGCTGAGCATCGCTGAGCTCCAGCAGCAGCCGGGCAGGAATGACCAGCACAGCCCATTTCCCAACACCTCTGTGGCTTCTCTTCCTGCTGAGGCCTCCCAACTCCCCCCTCACCAGTTCCCCCAGCTGAGGGGTTCCTGTGGCTCGGCCTGTCCCGTGCAGGGAGCTGGGAGCACACCTTGGGTTTTCCAGTGGAGCCGCTCGTGTAGAGGATGAAGAGCTCGTCCTCGGCGTCACACCACTCGGGCTCACACTCCGTGCTGGCACCACTCATCAGCTCGTGCCACCACGTGTCCATGGCTGGGTTCCAGGGGGCCTGAGGAAAGCACAAGATTGGAAACAGGATTGTCCAAAAACAAGAGAGGGGGGATGAGGAGCACAGCCCAAACCTCGCCTCCCTCATCAGCCACCGAGGGGAATGTTCACAGCACAGCCTGCTGCAAACCATGCACCAGAGCTGCAGCTCCCACTCCAGAAGCTCCTTTTCACAGCCCACAGCCACGAGGAAAACCTTTAAACACAGTCTGGCTGCAAGACCTGAAGCAGAGTGTCGAGGCCACAGGTAACGGCGATGGATCCCCGTGGGCAGCAACAGCAGCCAGGAGAGGCCCTGCAGCAGCAGCTGCTCTGGGCTGCTCTCACAAACAGGCTCCTCCTGCCCTGTGGGGCTGCCCCAAGCTGCAGTCCCACAGCCAAGCAGCAAGCACAGCCACACAGCCCCCTGTCCCACAAGCCTTGTGGGGACCCCGACTACACTGCTTGGCCCTCCAGGCCCCCCTAAAAATCCATTCTCTGGGTTTTTAGGTAATAACTACCCTGGTAAGAAGTGACTGCACCAGTGCAGAGCCACCCAGCACTGGTTGACTGAAGATGCCAGAACTGTGACAGAGCCACCAATGCCTGTGGCTGATGGGCAGAGTCACCCTGAGGGTCGTTGTGGCTGCCCACCTCTCCAGGGTGGTGGCATGGTTTGGGGCAAGACTTAACTTCCCCTGACCTTCTCACCTTTCCTCAGAGAAGCTCAGGGGAAGCTGGGCAGGGAACATGCCCCAGCCTCTGCTCAGACCTCCACTTCTCACATCTCTGTGAGGGCAGGCACATGACCCAGAGCCCTGCACATTTCCTCCTCACAAAGGCAGACTCCCCACAGCTCCCTCAGCTGGGGTGCACACAGAGCAGCCATGGGGGCACATGGTGACTCTGAGCAGCCCTAAAGATGAAGATGTGACACCTGCAGGCACCAGGACCCCACAGCCCAGCACACAGCTCCAGCACACGTGGTGCAGGGGATACCAGCTGCTTGATGGCTTGCCACAACTGAGCCCAGCTGGAAAGCTTTCACAGACCCTCAGGGCTCCTGGTTTTACCTGGGAAAGGAGTTTCCACAATTCTGTCCCACCAGCATGCTCCCAGCAAGGCACCAGGTAAACAAGCCCAAGGGCTTCCAACAATTTTCTCGTGTCCCTCCTTGAAGGATCCCTGATTTAGCACCAGCCTCCAGTGCCCTGGGAGGAGCTCCGCACCATGGCACCGTGTGCTTTGCCTGCCCGCTCTGGGGGTCCAGAGGCCACAGCTCCTTGGATGAGGCAGGCAGGGCCCACATGCTGTGTCTGGAGCTCCAGGTTTGCAGCCTGTGGCCAGGAAGCTGCAGGTGACCCCTGCCAGCCTCCCTGCAAAGGGAAGTGCGTTGTGAGAGCTGCTTGTGACAGGCAGAGAGCCGAGCCCTGAGCTGGATGCTGACACTGCATCCCAGAGGCTCTGCGTTCCCCTGGCAGCACGCTGCCCTGTGCCAGGGCTCACGGGTGTGCCTCTGCTTCTGGAAGCACTGGTGGCACTGCATTCGCCCCCACGCCGTGGGCAGCTCTGGCAAGCCGGCTGGGGTCTGCCACTGACATGCAGCTGCTGGCACCCCGGTTAGGAGGGCACGTGTGGCCCTGCAGCCAGAGCAGTTAGGGGAGGTGGGGAGCTGCATGGGAAGCAGAAGGGAAGTGTCAAAAAGAGGAAGGCAGTGCTGTGTGTAAATACCTTGGGATGGAGTCTCTGTGAGCTTTCAGTCTTTTTTTCCTGTTAAAAATCCACAAAGAAGGTGTGAAATCCAGGAAGTGGAGGATCCACACTGGGCTTTGCAGGCAGGGAGCTGGAAGCCCACAGGCCCGGATGCTGGGAAATCACCCCGGCAGGCTGGAAAACGCTCAGATCCAGGGCCAACCCAGGGGATGCCCTCTGAGCAGAAGCTTGCCCATTGCCATCACCTTCCCTGGGTGCCAGCTGCCTCCAGGGCAGGTCACCAAGGCCGCTCCCTGCACATGGCTGGCTGGGAACAGAGGCACAGAGCCAGCACACAGCCCATGGACCATCCAACAGCCTTACACAAGCCAAAGGCACGGTAAAAATGCATCCACAAGGGAAGGAATCCTTTATAAAGTAACCAAACAAGTAGAGAAGAAAGAGCCAAAGGGTAAGAGACATCTTCCAGCCTCTCCCCATTCTGCACAAAAACCTCACCTACTGGAACCAGTGCAGGGACAGGCTGGCCTGGCATCACCCTGCCAGGGAAACCTCACACAGGAGGGCTGGTCTGCTCCAGTATTCCCATTCCTTCGCATCTACCCTGCCCTCACAAGAGAAGGGGCAGAGCAGGCCAAGGAACATGGCCAGGATGTCAAACACAGAGCAACACCCCAATAAAATTAACACAGCTGAATGAGGAAAAATAACTCAAAGGTAGAGAATCTGCTGGACTTCTTGTTCCAGGGAAGTGCACAGACTCCTCCTAAAAGCAGCGTCTAAAGCTCAAATACTCCCCGAACACAACCCACTTCTGAGCCAGCAGCAGCCTGGGGATAACTCAGTGCAAAAAATCACCCAACAGAGAGGGACAGAAGACACCATTGCAAGCTTTGGAGCTGTGGGGTGGCTGAAAGTAACCTGCCTTGGGAGCAGGTAAGGGCTCAGTAGGGCTGCTCAGCAGCCTCGGGAGCTCAGCAGGCAGCCACAGCACCATGACACCTTCTCCTCCTTCCACCCTCACATGCCACATCCTTTCATCTGTTTTCAGTTGCAAGGGAAAGCTCCAGCCTGAGAGCTGGCAGAGTCCCTGTGCCAGCTGCACACACCCTGCATGGCTCTCAGCAGAGGATTGCTGCCCTGCTGGGGGGCTGCACTGAGCCCATACCACGAGCACAAATCTCCTGGGTTTCCTCTCCTGCTGCCACTGTCAGAGCTGCAGTGCAGCACAGCACTGGTCTTCACACAAAAGGGGAGAGAGACAAAGGGTTAGGAAGGAAAAGTCTTGTACTAGGCAGAGGAAAATGGGCATCTTGTCCCTCGTGGCTTCGGAAGATGTACCCAGGGGTGCTATGGGCTGGCAGCTTGTGAGGGTGTTAAAGGAAGCAGCAGGGAGAGGATCTTGGTAAGGAAAAGGAACCATTTTTCAGACCGCTCACGCTGCAACGTCAGCAAGGAGGGGAGAAAATGGGAACAGGAGTCAGAACAAGAGCATCCAGGGAATCACTGCAGTGGTTTTGCACTGATCCTTTTGCTGGTCTCAGGCCCATGGCAATAAAACCCCCCTCTCATCCTGCCAAGAACACACCTGCACATCCTGGCACACCCTTTTCAGAGGGGGAGACTTGCTGCAGGTCCCATCCACTGTGATCTCTTCCCTGCCCAGGTGCTTCACCACGATGCACTTTTTCAAAGAGGATCCCCTGTAAAAGGCAGGAGCTGTCAGACTGGGCTGCTCAGGGGCTGAGCCAGCCCCTCCTGGGATTCACACGCAGCACTGCAGGCAGGGCAGGGGCCTGGAGCTGCTTCTGTTGAGCTGGAGCATTTGCTGCCATGCAAACTCCAGGTACACCATGAACTTCCAAGGACACTAGCCACAGGAACAGCTCAGAGAGCAGGAACAGTCTGTGCACAGCTCACTGGGGATTTATCAGGTGTGATTCCTGGGGAGAAAGTGGGGATCCCACAAGTTTCTCTCCCAGGACACTGCTGTGGAGATTCCTTATAAATCCCAAATTTGCCTGTGACCAGGAACAAGCCCTCCTACCAGGAGATGTTAGTGGCTGCTCCAAGCCCTAGGCATGACTGACTGTCTCAGAGGCAGGAAAGGCTTCCAAAGCCCGATTATACAACAAGGAAAGGTGTAGGTGTTTGCCCCCTCATGAGGGCAAATACAGCCTACAAAATGTTGACAGAATGATCCTATTTCCCTTCAACCCTGTCAGGGTATCAACACAGTCTCTGCCAGTTAATTCCCAGCTTCAGGATCACTTCTGTCCTCCCAGGTACCTATTTTTACAGACATAAAGACTTATGTTTTCTTGAAGAGTCTGAATTTCTAATGTGCAGACTATGTGCCCTGAATTTCCATGTTTGATCTAACACACAAACCCACATTCAGTCTCACATAAGCTACGCAGATGCTGTGTCTGTAAGCTTGGCAAAGTCACTTCACCATGATTATTTCCCTTTCTGTAACATCTGATGACTGTTTGTGTCAGACCTGCTGCAGAGTCTGCCCACCTATGACAACTCCCACTTGTGCAGGAGCAGATCCTGGCAGCAATGCCCTTTTTCACAAGGGAATCCAAACTTACTTCTCTTTACATTTCCGGATGGCTTCGTCTGCAATCTGCTTCAAGTTGACCAATTTGTCCCCTCGATAAAAGGCATCTGCAAAATGGTGAGGGAAACATCACAGAGGCTTCCCAGCCAAGGCAGCCTGGGACAGCTGGAGCAACAAGCAGTTTCAGGAGGGCAGAGCAAAGCACTGAAGGGAGGGGAAGCAGACAAGCAGCTGATGGGAAAGCTTTCCTAATGCACCCTCTTAGCCTAGAGAAACACACGCCAAAAGACATGGTGGAATTCCTTCTCTGGGAGAGGTCCCAGTTTGACCTGACACATCTCTTGGGAATATTCTGTGGGAAATAATCCAATGCATCCAGAACACAGATTGCAGTTTAGTGGGTCCTTTTCATGACATGGGAATTAATAAAAACACATTTTCTTGCACTACTGGAAATGCAGTGGGCTTGCATGCAACTACTGCCACATTCCTGACCCTTTGCTTTACAAGGCTGGGAGCTGCAGCAGAAATGTCCTTAGAAAACTGGGAGGGGTGAGAATTCTTCTATTAGGTCTGCCTCATAATACATCTTGCAAACATCTGGCTGACTTTGAGGAGAAACACAGATGAAAAGTGTTTGGAAACATGCTATTAGCAGCTGGTGACATTGAGCTTTACAGGACAAACTGGGGGCTGCTTAGAGGCTTCACCACATGCTCCAAGTGGGAAGCAGCACTTGGGCACAGCTACAGCACAGCATCCACCTCTGGAGGCTCAGCTGAGGCACTGCCCCTCCCTCTTCCCCTTCCAGGCTTTCAAAACAAAGACCTTTCAGCCAGGCAACAGGAAAAGTGTTGCTCAGACATGTGTTTTACCTGCCGTGATGAGGAGAGAGCAACCGCAGTCGAGGATCCGCTCGCAAAGGGAGTCTGCAGAGAAACCTGCAAACTGCCAGAGAGCACACAGCAGAGTCAGCCAGGACACACAGAAACCCAGCCCCAAACCCCAACAGCTGCTGTGCAGTTCACCCAAATCAAAGAGAGCTAGAGGAGCTCATTGCACAGTCAATGCAGGGAAACAGCAGCATCTTAATGGAGCTTCCATCCATCTCACGGTCAGCACTCATCTTTCCAGCTCCTCTCCCAAAACCAAGAGCTGCTCCCCTCAGGGTTCAGCACCAAGAGCAGCACAGAGAGCTTGTTCCTACCACAACAGAGTGCAGAGCTCCAATCCTGGCACAGGCGAGCATGGCTATGACCAGCTCCAGGATCATTGGCAGGTAGATGGAAACTCGGTCTCCTTTTTTCACCCCTGTGGAGGGAAAGAGAACATGGCATTTGTCAAAATGAACACGTTACATGGCAAAAGAACAGGATATAGAAATAAATCCAGTACTTTAATTCCACATTTTTATGCACACAATAAAGCTTCAGCTGGAGTTTGAGCTGAAGCAGCCTTGGGTTTTGCCTTTCAAGCACTATGGCTCTTGAGAGATGATGGCAATTAACACTCCATGTTCTCATCTGCCTCCCTGAAGGAAGCAGGAAAATAATCAGAGCCTGCTGCTTGTTGGAAAACCTCAGAGCATGAAGTTCTGAGCACTGATTTCTTCCTTGTACAGCTGATGTGACCAGCAGTGATCAGTTTCCACAGACAGAGCCAGGAACTCTGCACGTTGCAGAGCAAATTGATGAGAATTACTCAACAGACTGGAAATCACGCAAGAAGTGACCCCAATCTCCAAACCCTTGCCCAAATGCCCTCCCAGTACCCAGTGTTGCCTCAGCCGTGTACCTTGGCTGCGGAGGACGTTGGCAAACTGGCAGACTTTGTGCAGCAGTTCACGGTATGTGATTTTTGTGGAATCCCCAGGTTCATTCCCTTCCCTGGAAAAGCAAGATAACATTTGTTACTGGGCAGGCAGTACAAGGTAAGAGTGACACTGAAAACTGCTCTGGCCAACAAATATGTCCTCACCTGCCCTTCCGAGCAAACCAAACCCCAGAAATCCAATTCTTGACTAAAGTTCTCCAATAGCAGGAAAATGTAGTCCAAAGTTCCTACCCCTGTGTAGATCACTACTGAAAGCAATTGAATGCATGAAATGGAAATATGTGGCACTTTCAGAGAGGCAAGAAGAGTCCAATGGAACCAAAGCTAAGAGTGCACAGGCTCAGGGACACTCTGGGATTTATGGCATGGCTGCCTCACTCCTGGCTGCTTACGCCTGCAGATATCTCTGTGTGAAACATGGGCCAATGTGCAGCAACACCCAGCCCCCAAATACCTGACATCCCATGGGCTGGGATGCCAAGGGCTGTCTTATTTTCCAAGGTCATGTATAAATACACCCATGTACGTTTGGTCAGTGTCCTGCCTGCTCTGCCTTATTCTCCCTGTGGTCCTCCATGAACCAGCTCCAGGCTCCTGCAGCCCAGACTCTGATGGGAAGAGGAGCCAAGGGCTGTCCCAGGAGAAGGGACAGGAATGTCAAATCCCCAGGGAAATGGCTTGCTACTGAAGTAAAAACTAGCTGACTTTAATGTGACTCAGCACTTCAGACATGCAAATGTGGTGGCACTCCCAAAGGATTAGGAGATTCATAAAGGATTTGACATGACTTCACACATGGAGAAACAGCACTCTCCTACACTCTGGAAGGACAGACACTTTTCCAGGTCTCTCCAAGGCAGCCAGCACAGAAACTCCAGTGATCATGGATGAACAGGGGTATCACATCGCTCTCAGCTTCCACTGCTTCTGGAAAAGTGTCTCCTTAGTGTGTGCAGCCAAATGAAAAGCATCATTGCTGCTGGGGAGAGGCCAGGAAGCACCTCCATGCCACATGCTCCCTCAGGACTGCAGCCAGGCTCTGCCTAGCTCTGAAACAGAAACCTCACTTCTTCAACAGGTCAAACAGAGCACTCCAAAAACTAAGTACGGAATTCCAGCAAAACCAACCACTTCCCCCAGCAGCACAAACAGCAGGAAGGTTTCTGGGATGCAGAAATGCATAAAGCAACACCCTCATTTCTCACATAATTCAGTAAATCATGCTATTCTGTGCCAGCACAAGAGTGACCACGTGCTCCAATGGCAGACCTGTCCTGGTGCTGAAACCACAAGAGCTGCGAGAGCCCCACTGATACAACCTCTGCTCCTGCCCCATGTAGGACAGGGGTTCCAAAACTGGTGGACACACCTGGATCATCCCATTCAAAAGCTACTTGTGGATCTGCTGCTTACACACTTGACTCATCCCTCTTGGTACCCAGTTACACTCCTGGCTTCCACAGTGCTCTGCAGCAATAGGGACCATGGATACCAGCACTGACACAGGACAGGGAATCTTCCCACCACTGGCTACTGGAAGGTGATTCCCTGCTTGATCCTTCACACAAGTTTGGCCCCTTCTAAGTGCAAAGAGAAGAGACACAAGGATACAAAGCAAAAGCAAAGTTTGGGAGAGTGAACCATTGCCCAGGGCAGGCAGCTCAGCCTTGACATCCCAGCAGTTTTTTCTCCATTTCCCTTCACAGCCAGAAGCATCACTTTGAGCTAAATGACATGTGAAACTATTAGTCAAGGTCCCTTACAGCAGGACACTCAGCTAGGAAAGGGAAACCAGGAAATCAGTTTCCTTTTTCGTTCTGTTACTTGAGGTCAAAGATCCAAGAGCTGATTTCAGTACTGGGTTGAGCAGCTGTAACTGATCTGGCTCACAGGAACAGCATCTGCTTCTGCTGTGTCTGGCTGGACACTGACTGCCTTCCCTCACCATCCAGGTTTTCCTCTGTGCATCTACAATCCAAGCTGGTGCTGTGCAAACCTGCTCGTGTCCAGGTGTGCAGGATCACTGTGTGTGCAACTCTGCCCTCAGCCACAAGCCTTGCTATGGAATAGCTCTTAAAAGACAATTATAATGCTTCCAAATGCAAGCTGGAGCATTTAACCAGCCCACTAATCCATCACTTGAAGTCACTGGGGCCTGCTGGGCACCACAGGCAGCCACTGTGTTAGCCAGCCCCCAGCTCAACAAACAGGGCAGGGAAGGATGTCCCTTTGTCCACGCTCTGTCCCAGCAAAGGATCTAATTACAGCCTTTCCTAAGAGAGGAACACATTAGGAGGAAAGACTAGCACAGGCTGTGTGCTATTTGAGGGCTGAGCGGCCAAGGAGAGAGGCAGCTAGGTCACCCAAGCTGTGGTTCTCAGGGGAGCAGCCCTGTGACCCCACAAGGGACACGGACATGCCCTGAGCCACCTGGCACGAGGCACAGCTCAGACATTCCTGCTCTCCCTGCACATGAGAGGCACATCTCAAACACGCCAGGTCCTCCTCCTTGGCAGGATTTTGGAAGGACATTCAGGCCAAGGAATGTACCCAGGCTCGTTCTCAAGGCCAAAGCACATAGGGCACTGCAGGAGAAGCACAGAGCAAACACAAAGAGAAGTTCAAACTTTTGCAAAGATTTTCAGGGGGCTTTCAAAGTCCTTTCCATTTATTTGCGTGACTGCAAAACAGCTCCAATACCACCAGCAGGGCAAACCTCAGGGCTCAGATTTTAAGAAGACCTTGTGTTTAATGGCAAACAAATCATGTCCTTGTTTGTACAGGACAAGACATCAATGCATCTCCAGCCAAGGCCCCGAGCAGTCTCTCAAGAGCAGGCAATTGCTTTATGTCTCCCTGCATCTGAAAATAGTCTGGAGTGCCCACAGCTATACTCAGTGGGCTCCAGCAGCACTCAGACTGCTCTGTCCTCTGCTCTGCCACAAAAGCCCAATGAATGATGGATTTTAGACAGGGCATTTAAAAGAATGCCCACTTGCACGCTATCAGGTACTCTCTGCATCAAAACCAAGCCTGTAAACTCCTGGCATCCAAGTTCTGCCAGCAGCATCTTCCCAACGGTGCCCATCTGACATAAGCAAGAGCTGTAAGCCCTGAGCATCTCACATGGGCTCCCTTGTCCAAATTCAACTGAAAAAGAAATAAAATAGCAAAAATAAACCTCACTCTTCTGAAAATAGCACTGCAGAACTCACTTCCACAGTTCTAACCCCACCAAATCCAAAACCCCCCAAATACACATCTTTTTTAAGATCTGGGGGTGAAAATAGTTGGCAGCAGCACTGCTGTGATTGTTCGTGTGCAATCTGTGCTCTAAAAGCAAGGCTTCTTCTGAAAGGAAAATCCAATTCTCAGCTCTCCAAGCATCCCAGATACATCATTAGATGAAATACATGGTGAAGCATAGTGAGTCTGATGGTTTTTTTCACCTTCAAACCAAGTTCTTCATTTAAGAACTGTAATCCAAAATTTTATAGTATCATCTGGCTCATGGCAGGAATGCATTTGAGATTTTTAGCACTTGAGAAGCCTGTGTTTTACATATTGCATGTTGTGTGAATGCTCAGCTGGAGAAAGGCAAGTTTTGGACATATGGAATACATACGGAAGAAATTCTTCCTGTGAGGGTGGGGAGGCCCTGGCACAGGGTGCCCAGAGAAGCTGTGGCTGCCCCTGGATCCCTGGCAGTGTCCAAGGCCAGGTTGGACAGGGCTTGGAGCAGCCTGGGACAGTGGAAGGTGTCCCTGCCCATGCAGGGAGTAGAACTAGATGACCTCTAAGGTCCCTTCCAACCCAACCCATTCTGATTCTAAGATCTCCACTGAATCACCCACTGACTCAGTAAATGCAAGTTTTTCAACTAAACACACAGATGCACAACTGAAGGCCTTCTGAGGTAGGTCTTCTCCAAGAAATCATGATTTGCTGAAGAAGTCAGGTTTCCTGCAAAGAGGGAGAGTTCTGTATCTGCCTGCAGCCATTCCTTGCCAGGCCCAGACACCCCAAGGGCATCGAGGACCACTGCTACCACAGTGTGCAGGATGGTAGTGCCCAGCCTTGCTCCAAACAGGTCCCTGTCAACATATGAAAGGCAGCCCAGGCTCTGCAGAGCTCTTACTCTCCTGCTCCCTTCTTCCAGCAGTTAAAAGAAGAGGCTCCCCACTTCAGAGTGGGCGCTGTGACGCAGAGACCCTGTGGCACAGACCCTGCCAGCGCCCCAGCAAGGAACAATCTCATGGATAAGTCACACAGGCAAGGGAGGAAGAAAACATCAGTGGGAAAGCTGAACATTTGTCACCTCTGTGGCACTACCACACTTGCAGGGGGCTCACAGACTGCCTGCTCAGCTGGGTGTTCGACCTTGGAGGTGCAGAGCCACAGAGCTGTTTCAGCTGTGCCCAGGTAGTAAATCAAGGTTAAACTTCCCTGTTAGAGCACCACGCAGGTGAGCAAGTGATTTAGTGCTGTACATACCTGGCGTAGGAGGGAAGGAGGTTTGTGGGAGCAGGCAAGCATTTCTGTACAGCCCCATTAGCTCAAGCACTGACCCTGTGGAGCAGTCAGGGATGTGGAGCAGCAGTGTGGGAGAGGGATGCTGTGCCCAGATGCTCTCCTGGATATTTGCACCAAAGCAGGTTAAGTTGTTACTGTGCTCTGCCAAGCATCAGGGCTGACTGCAGGACTTTCCACAGCATGGTCTGCTTCACCCACTCATCACCTAACCGAGTGAGCTGAGCCCATCTCAGCTCTAGAGTGACAAATGGGAGGGAGGGGCAGAACTCAGCAGCCAAGGGGACACAGACTTCCAAGGGCACCCAAACAGACCAAGCAAAGCTGACCCGAAAATTAATCAGCAACACTGTTCAGTTTTTGTCTTTCACCACATTTCTAAAGAAAAGTTATTTGCATCACCTGTTTGAGTAACAGATTACCACAATTCCCTAGGCAAAGCTGCCCTGGCATTGGCACGGAGCAGCAGGAAGCGTGGGTTGCATCAGTGGCAATTACAGTTTTCAAAGGAATTCAGGATGGCAATTGTGGTTTCCAAGGGCTATAACACCACTGATAAGGTGATGTACAGGAAAAAACGGGGAAATAAAGCCAAGCAAGTGAAGTGTTAGAAGTTTTCAAGGTCTGCCAGACCATCTGCAGATCCACACAGTCAGAAACAGAAAAATCACAGAGCAAAGCAAGCTAAGGACAAAGCCAAAGCCTTTCTGATCCCTGGAAATGCTCCCATTGAGAGGCTCCCAAAGGACAAGCAACAATGGCTTTAGGGGCTGCAGATCATTTATGTTTCTCCTCTAGTCTCCTGTGAACAAATCACTTTTACAAGGGCATGTGGTGACAGGACAAGCAACAATGGCTTTAAACTGACAGAGAATAGGTTTGCATTGGGTAGTAAGAAGAAAGTCTTCCCCGTGACAGTGGGGAGGCTCTGGCACAGGGTGCCCAGAGAAGCTGGGGCTGCTCCTGGGTCCCTGGCAGTGTCCAAGGCCAGGCTGGATGGGGCTTGGAGCAGCCTGGGATAGTGGAAGGTGTCCCTGCCCATGGCAGGGGGTGGAACAAGATGGGTGTTAATGTCCTTTCCAACCCAAACCATTCTGTGATTGAGTAAAAGCAGTAACATAAAGTAAATAAGCACAGGTGTGGGGCACCTGAAAGGTAAATTTTCAGAGCACAGCAAATCATCTCAAAGCTACCAGGTTTCGTTTTCTGACTGGCAGAGATGTGATGGCAACCCACAGACCAATTTTTTTTTAAAGCAGGACAAAGGCTCTGCATTTTCCCTACTGGAAAGCACCCTTGAGAAAACACAGATTCCCAGATTGAAAAAGGCGTTGTAAGAGGGAAAGAAGCCTTTACCAGATGATGCCATGTCACAGGAAGAATTTGCACAGTGGGGAACCACAGAGAGACTATATGATCTCAAAGGTTTTTTCTAACCTAGTTAAGTCTGTGATTCTGTGACTCCAGTAGAGCAGAGATGAGGACTGTGGGAATGTCTACCCTAGAACATCTCTAACTAAACTAAAACACGCTCAGAGCCCAAAATCCCTCCTAAACACGGGATGAAAGGCAGCATGAGAGATCTCCAGCTCCTGCTTCACCAGCAGCCTGTCCCCTGAGCAGGATACAAGGTAAAGGAAGGAATTTTCCTGCTGTTGATACCTTAAATGGCTACCTAGAAACAGAGACTAGACAGGAATAAAGGAAAAAAAATGGTATTTATTTGAAAGGCTTTCAGATGCACACTTTTGGGCTCCAGAGTGTCCTGCCTCAGTGCATCCCAAAATGGACAATGACAGCTCCCGAGTTCTTCACACTTTGATATCAGCATCAATTCCCCAAGCAGAACCCAGGCAAGGATGGAATTTCCCCAAGCTTGCCCCCTCTCCCCAAGATGAAGGTTTGCAGTTCTTGGTCTGGGTGTCCTTGGAGAGCAAGTTAGAGAGGTTTTGTTATGTCTATTTTAGCATAGAGAACAGCACTTAACAAGCTACAGGAAACTTCAGAGTTACACTGGGCAGTGCAGGATTTGAAAAATATAAAGGTTAAAACCTAAGGCATCACTGTGGTGACAGCTCTTCACGTGCAAGGTCACTGGAGGCAGCCAGGAGGGCTCATGGCTCCCAGATCCATTCCACATCCAGAATTAGAGCAGCCAAAATGCCAGGCAGAGCTGGGCCCAGGCAGGCTCCTGCCGTGTGGGGAATGTGCTCACGTGTGAGCCGCATGGGCAGCGAGAGCTCGGGGAGTGCTCAGCCTCGTGGTGTCAGCTGCTCACACACCTCCTGCCACCACCTGGCCTTGGCTGTTCTTAGGACAGCCCCAAAAACTGCTGCCTGAAAACTGTCTGCCTGGACATATCTTGGCTTCTCAGGAACAACAGCAGCCAAAACCAAAATAAAAATAGGATTCTCCCTCTGCCCCAGCTTTGCTCACGCCATTTGAGAGAGGAATGAGACTTGCGTAAAGGCAGAATTTTAAATCTGTTTTTGAGAAAATAGATTACATTGAAACATCAAGTTTGGGTAGAGCAGCTGTGCAAGACAATCAGAAAAAGACACCCTTTCATCAGAAAAAAAATTCTGGTATTTGCATGGGTTGTTCGATATGGAAATGCTCTTAACGGCACGAACAGATGGGTCTGCAGCAGGTCTGCAAAAAACCTCCATGAGAACATTTCATAATAACAGGGCAGACTGCCCAGCCCTGCCCATGCTTAACGTCACTGTCTCCCACCACAGTAATGTGAAATTCCCAAAGGAGTTCTGGGAAGCCTGAGGTTTCTTAAGCAGCAGGGTTACCAGAAAGCTCAGCCCCACCATCGCCACCCTTAAACCCCCTTGCGTCACAACACGGATCAGGAAAGGAGAAGTTGTGTAATGATAGAGCTCAGCTTGGGAGGGGCTGGTGAAAAGGTTTTCCCAGTGTGCTCAGACATCTTTGGCAGCACTGAGAGAACATCGTTGAGAAAACCTGGGAACATAAAGCCCAGGGAGAAGGAGAATCTTACCAGTTTAATACCATCACCTCCTAACCCCACACTGCTGACTCTGAGAACTGCATTAAAACCATCTGTCCATTTCCCCCTCCAGTGTCCCCCATACACTTAGGTAGAGCCTAACCAAGCTCTGCTCTCAAATCCATCTCTGAGCCAAACCAGCCCAACCTAAAGTTCAATGTGTACTTAGGATGAACAGGTTCCTATTGCTGTTAAGAAACCCAAACCAGCTGTGTCAAAGCAGGAGCCCTGTGTTGTGCAGGGCACAATGTTCTGTGTTCAGCCCCAGGCCCATCCCCTCCAGCCCAACTGACTCCAACGCAGGCACTGTGTTAGTGTGTATTTTACAGAATAGCTGAAATGGAGCTTATTTCTACAGGGTCACTGGGCCACCATCTTCTCTCTGGTCAGGGAATCAGTCCTCTACTCACCTTTAAAAACAGCCACACGGACACAGCCTACAAAGCAAACACCCAACACCCTGCATGGTTGCTACTGTCCCATAGGAAAACCACATTCATCTTTCTGCCCTTCCTTCTCACTAAATGCATTCCCAGCTACTGTTTGTATCTGCAGCCTTTCAGAAGCTGAACAAACACCAGAGGCATCTAAGAAAATAATATTTATCTTGTGCAGCCCAATCACTGTCCACTCTGCCATACCCTGAACTATCCTACACCACAGAGATGAGCTGGAGGGGGACACTGCTCCAAAACCACTCAACCTGCCAGAATTCCCTCCAATCATCCCACTCATGCCAGGCTATGCCCTAAAATCTACTTCAAGCCCCTTTCTTTAGGCAGTGGGATGCTCAGACATCTCTAAAGGAATCAACACCTCCCACCTCAAACTGCTGCTGGTTCATCAGCCAACATGGGCAAGTGAACTCAGTGCCATGGGGTTTGTACAATCTGTGCTCACACCTGAGAGCCAGAACATTCCAGGGGAACAGTTCTGGGGAAGACAGGATCAACAGCAGCCAGCAAGTCCCTCTTCAAGGGAAATGTACTCTCATCCTGGCACATTTGACAAGATAAGTCATTTTCCAAGTCATACAGACCACAGGGAAATACCCTGGTGATGGTATCAGCAGCCACTCTGTGCTGATGGGCTCAGCAGAGGGAATTTGCTCCTCTGTGGCTTCACAATTTTCTTACTTGCTTGATACTGAGCAACAATCAAGTCAAGAGGAAAAGCATTAACTCTAACTCTTACTTTCTGAAGTACTTTAAAACACAAGAGAACAACCAATGGAGACAAACGACAGCTTTTTGCCTATTTTATATAAAGGAGAAGTTTTTAAAAGCAAATTCTACTTACTTTTTTAAAAACAAAATGCTAATATAGTGTTGCAACAAAGGTCATGTGCAAGACTCACCCAGCACATCATGGAGTTTGGCTGCCCTCAGCCAGCACTTGTAACCCCACCAGCCAAACCCACTGAATGCTGCAGAAAAATGTGAGTTTGACATGAGCAGAAATATTTTAGATGTTTACCATCAGTTTTCAAAGGAGCACGGACTATTTTTACCAGTCCAATGGGAGGAGGGCTTCTATTCAGTACAAAACAGCTGATTCCTTGTTTAAACAATTTACAGTAGGGCTGTGGAACAGACCCTGGATGAAGCTTCTCTAAGTAAAATAATCAACAAGCTGCCTGCAGCTGGGAAACGCCCCATTTTGGGAAATAGCTGCATCTCTGGCTGGAACATTCTGCCAAATCCTGAAGAGCTTCTAGAAACACAGAAAGCCGGGTGAGGCAGTTTCAACGGAGGCTCAAACAATATCCATAAACGTCATGGTAGGAAATTGAGCTTTTAATCAGATTCTTGGTGGACATTTCAACTTCATGCATCATAAACCTGCAGAGGTGATGGCCGAGTGTCACCTGCTGGAATGACATTTAGGGAACATCTCTTAGAAGATGATCAGTGGCAAAAGGAATGGAAAATATGCTTCACTACTACTGAATGAATCATAAAACAAACGGTCTGGTTTGGAAGAGACCTTAAAGACCATCTGGGACACCTTCTACCATCGCAGGTTGCTCCAAGCTCTGTCCAACCTGGCCTTGCTTCCAGAGATGGGACAGCCACAGCTTCTCTGGGCACTATCAGGAAGCCAGGTGTGACAAAGCAACCAGGAAGGCCCTCAACTTCCTTGAGGGATTCCCCTGAAGAAGGGAGGTGACATCTATGAAAATGAATTCATGGAAAATCGCCAGGGCTGACAATTTCCTACCACACCTCATTTCGACATTTCCAAGCGATGTGCAGAAATGCAAACGGAGAACTGAAACCCTGCTCTAAAAGGGGGGAGGCAAGAGCTCTTGTGAAACCACTGGCCATCGACACTTCAGCCCAGGAGCTCTGGGCACTGAGAGCCCACCAGGCACAGCAAGTGCAACAACCCACCAGAAAAATGCCACGCTTGGAACAAGCACCCACTCACACCACTTTTGGCAAAGCCTGAGCATTTTGTCCCCTACTTGGAGCAAGTCTCATCCACGTGGAACCAGAGTCCTTGTCTACTGCTGCTCCATTCACACCAGAGTGCCAGGGGAGAACACACAAGCCATTCACACAGCTAAAATAATCAGGTTTTCTAGTCCAATGAGCAAACTGAAGGCTCTGATCTTCCGTGTCCTGAATCCATACAGAAGTTCACCATCCTCTCTGTCCATGAACTCCATTTATCCACCTCAAGTTTCAAATCTCCTGCCAATATTTGCAATATGCCATCATTGCACAAACACGTGTAGATGTCCCTCCCTACAGTAATCAAGTTTTCTTAAAACATATCCAGTTTTGCCTGTAACAGCTGCCAGCAAAACAAAACAAAAGTTTCACAGAAATGAGAAAATCCAGGTGCTGCTGTCTGTGCACACACACCCCTCACACTGCCCCAGGGAGTTATTGTACAACCACACCCCCAGAACCACGCAGAATGGCAGTGTTCATTGCACAGGGTATAAAGCAACATTTTGGGGTAGGGGTGTAAGCAGAAATTCATGAAAAGTTATTAAATCCCTTGTGCTGAATCTAGAGAGCTGTCAGAGCAATGAGGAGGACAAGGAAAAAGTAAGAAGATAAAAGCTGTCACTTACAGCTTTTTTTTGGTGTCATTTACACAGCAGCACTGCACTTGTGTTCACAGCAGCTCAGCCAAGAGCCTCTTAGACTAAAACCAAAGTACCATGTTGGGTCAGAACTGTGGCTGATGTTTTACCTCCAGGAGCAACACCAGCAGCAGGAGATGTTGTTTCTGGAGCATGTGAGCCTGGCCACCATCAGCAATTCTGTTTCAACACTGTCCTTGGCAGTCCTGCTGCTGACCCTGAAGAGTGACCACTGAAAGTGAGGAAGCAAAGGGCAAGGCTAAACCAGCTCCACAAAAACACTCTTCTTCCAGGCACACTTTGAAGTACTTTCTTGAACAACTTTTTGTGGGAAGCCTCCCGAAGGTGGTCTGAAAAGAGCCATCTCTGTGTGCTCAGTGCCACCAGCCTCGTGCTCTGGCAGTTCTGCCAGCAGCTCCACCACCTCTCCCAGTGACTCTGTTCCACTGCACCCCTAGGGATGCAAATCAGATTTACTGGTTCCCAGGACCCCCTCCATTGCCCTCTCTGAGCAAAGATGGGCTGGCAACCTCCCAGCCCTTGGCACTGCAACCTTTTGCAAACACCGCCAGCATATCCTGGCCAGTAGCTCTGCCATTCCACATTCAAGCTCCTGCCCCCCATTCTGGGGCAAATGCCATCTAATCCTGGGCACTTAGGGACATCCCACTTGTTTATCTGGCCCAATACTTCCTAGATATTCCCTTGTATTTATATAGATGGAATCTGTATTCCTGCCAGTAGCAGCTACCAAAAGTTTCTGAGTAAAAGGCTGGGAAAAAACAGATCTAACAAAACCCAAATGAAAGCTGCTCCCCTGATTCAAGGCAGCTGAGCTACTCTCCCAGACAGGAGAGGTTAAACAACCTCTCTCCTCACTGCTCTGCCAAAGAGCAACCAAGTGTTGCCTGAGTGCCTTCTCTCTTAACAGATTTGATTTAACAGAGAAGAAAAATCCCACTCTGTCTCCAGGAGCAGGATTATGTGTTATTTGAGCTCAGTAAAAACTACTTCCAGAGAAAATCTCCAATAATGTGGAATGCCCTCCCATGGAGGCACAAGTCCAGGGGTGCTTCTGAATGGGCAAAACCACAGGAGACCACAGGCACTGGGTAATCAAGTGGTCACCAACCTTTAATACCTGTCCCTTTCCTTCCTTGCACTGCAGAGCAGAACAGCACGAGGCTGAGAGCACTTGCCAGCTCCCTGCTCCAGTCTCCTGCCGTGACTGGCATCCTAGGATGGAAGAGGCTCTGCAGAGCAGGAATGGGGCTTGAGATCTCCCAAACATCAAACTAATCACCCTTCCCAGCATCTCCCTGCAAACCAGCAAGTGTACCTGACAGGGATGAGTCAAATTCTGCTTTCAAGTCAGCTCTCGGAATGGAAAAACAACTTCCAGTGACTCTGAGCATGCCAAGTGCCTGAGTACCACAGTGCTCAACCTGCTGACTCACAGCATCCAGGAAAGCACACCCCACACATGCCTGAGGAGGTAGTTTGCTGTTCTCAGATCTTTATTTCACTCCTTTGGCACAACTGGCTACCTGGGAACTACCTTGGGGATTTCACTAGTAATGAACAGGATGGAGGATGCAGCACATGAGTCCAACAGAAACAATTGGGACAGAAGAACCTCAAGATCCGACAGGAGAAAATGGGTGTCCACATACACACACAGAGCCCTTGGTAACAAGTTTTAGACCATGATCCCTGTGTTTTCCAGCCCCTCAGGCCAAACTGAGAACCTCAAACCTGGGGCAGCATCGTCTTTGTATCTCATCTGCAACCTGCAGCAGGTTCAGAGCAGTTACATGAAATTAATTAATTTTAAGCCCATTATGACCTTGCTCCAAACAGCCAAAAGTTGGAGACTCCATCCACCTATGGAGAAAAGTCAGGGAGCTGCACCTGAGGGGAAGCTATGAGTCCCTCCTGTCCCAGCCTGTAATATATGAGTGTCCAAAAACAGTGGCTGCTTGCACTATTGCACAGCACTAACCACACTGCTTGGTGACTGTCCAGAACTGGGAGAGGAAAAAATTCAAAGAAGCCACGAAAGCACATGACTTGGGCATGCCTGAGCTACTACACTATTCCCTGTACTCCCTGTTTCAATACCATGTTTCTATTGATGCTCCCCCAACTCCCACTCCAGCACTACCCACGCAGCTCAGTCAGGGATGTTCCTGTTTGGAAGGATGAGAAATCCTGTCTGAAGTATTCAGTTTTGTCACCCCCTCCCACGCCAGCAGACTTCAAAAAGCCCACCAGAAAAGAGCTACACTTTCCATGATGGAATCTACAACTACTGCCCTTGAAGAAGGTACAAGATTCACAGCTTCATAAAATACTAATACATTCAATGTAATTTATTACCTATTTTAGGTGCACACAATGTGCCGGATTTCCAGAAGCAGAGAATTTTACTGTTCAGCAGTGCTTCCAAAATAATTAACATCTGCCAAAACCTGCAATCTATCCCTCAGCACTCAGCACACACAACAGGGAGATGACATGGATTGCTGAGGAGGCACCCCAAAAAGGGCTCTCTGGGGCCACCCTTTTTCCTACAGAGAATCCCCATCAGGAAAGGAGCTGTGCTGAGCCTGGGTAATGCTTTGGGTGTGAACCAAACCATGCACACGCCTGCAAGTGTGGATCAGTAAAAGCAACCTTCCCAGTGATGAATTATGTTCTTTAAACTAACTGATTTAGGGTTGTGCTTTCATCACCAGAAGAGCATTGAAAGAGGCTGCATCACTGGAAGGATAACAAGTCATCCAGGAAGTTACCAAAGAATTGAAGGGTCAGTTTGACACAGGATGCTCCAAAATCCTGAAGCCAGTGGGAGCAGCAGAGCCAACTGCATCATGTAGAAGCTGGCTCCAATTAAGCATTTGGAAAGGCAGGATGCTAACAGCCAGCATCCTCTGCCACAGCATCTATGTGACAGATGTGTGGGGTGGTTGGTTTGTTTCTTTTATTTGTTTATTTTTAAACATGCTCTTATAGTTCGGTTTTTTCTTATTGAAAGTTTTATTGGAAGAAACCTCACTGCTACAAGGCCCTAAATCCATGATTACATTTTAAAGTCAAATCATATAAAGAAACCCAAACCAAACAAACCACACCTCCTAATGTTATATTTGCATGTCCTGTTTGTTCTAGGTCCAGAAGAGGTACTTATTATTTTGTTAAACAAAGCTCCAATAAGCTCTGGCAGCCTTTACCATCTTTATTGCTTCTTTCTAGATATGTAATGTCATATGCCAATATAAAAAAGCAGACAATTACTACACTCTCCCAGAGATGGCAGAAGCCAGGAGCACCTGGCTAAGCCCCACCTCCTTGGCTAGTGGGACTCTAAAAACCAAGCTCTGCCTCCTGCCCCTGCCCCCACCAGGCACTACCAGCACTGCAGCTGGGGTAACTGGTTTGAGAAATAGAGGCACATGTTACACACAGAATAGGTTTCATCCAAGTACTGTCACACCCTTGGGTCTAATTAAAGAGTTTTGCAATAGGTGTTGTTTTTTTTTTAATTCCCACCTGGTTATATTTTTACCTTCACAGGCTGCCCTGGCTGAAGTTTATATGAGATTATTAACAGATGCCTCAGCACAGAACCAAGGTCTGTCCAAGCGACTTAGGCATGTCTACAGCAGGGTGAAGGAATACTGTGCTCCTGCCCTAATTAACCACCCATCACAAAGTCCTCAGCACTGCTGCAAATCCCGTTAATGTCCCAGTAGCTGGTCCAGCCCATTTCCCCTGCAAGGCCCACTAGAGTCACCACAGGCACCCACCTGCACAGCAACCACTGTTACTGACCTCAGCCTTTGTGCACCATTACAAAAGAGATTTCACTTTTGAGAGAAGCTCTTTATCAGAAGCATTTCCTGGAGCTTCTGTTCCTCTTTTTAGGCCACATCAGCAATACCAAGCTTAGAAAGAGGAATCAGAAGCAGCAAAACCAGAAATATTTGTAACGTTTTCAAGCAGCCCAAGATATCTTACTAAAGCAGGCAACAGGGAAAAATCCATGTTTCCTAGCAGCTCAGGATGGCCACTTTGAACTACACAGTCCTACCACCACCATGAGGACAACACCACGACAGCAAACATCACCTATGTACAAGTTCTGCAGCATTAGGCAATCCCGTGTGCTGCCCTTTGTGCTGAAAATGCAATTCCATGTGGCTTGGGATTAGACCCTCTGAGTGGAGCCAATTTGGGCAGCCCTGGACTGCTGGTGGTGCAGGAACCTTTATAGCAGCTTGGCCATAACAAACCCCAATGAGCTGCTCAGTCTCTCCCATCCATGCAAAATTGGAGACAGCCACAGTCAGCAGTTCTGAGTTTCATCAGGACACACCACTTCTCAGAGACACTCAGCAATGCTTCCAAACATTATTCAACTTTTCCCTAATTTCCTCTTCTCTGAAGGCAAAGGCCATGGTCCTGTATCTTCTCAGAGCTCTCAGAGCTGGGCAGTCAACCAAACCTTCTAAGGTCTAAGTTCAGCACCTTTCCCATCTAGCAGGCTACAGACTCTCTTAGAAGCAATCAAGTGGCTCAGGTGTTTAAAAATAAAATAACCTCTTCAGCTTTCCAAGGCTTTAATTTCTTTTCCGACCTTTCATACAGTGTGACAAGTGTCAAGTGTTTTATGGAGCCAGGCTCATTCCAGAGTGTTAAACACAAAATGTGAGAAGACAAGATGAGAGCAATTAATTATTGTTTTGTTTTGAAGAAAAACCAAGTGCCCAGAGAGGAGTAATTGTATGAGTTGCTACCCTCAGCCCTGCTTTCTCAAGTCCTCATTGCCACAGGTCTGCAGGCCAGTGCCACACGTGTCACACCTCTTCCATTGCTCCCACTGGCATTCCCAGCTGACAGCTCCTCACTACAGTGCCTGGTTGCCCGTGACAGAGCCACGCTAGCAAAGTTTATCCCAAAACAGTCAGGGGAAACTCTATGCTAAGGAGGAAGAGAGACTTTATTTTTTAGCACTGTGAACACCATGACTGACAGCCACCCACCATTTTCGTATGCACTCCAAGCTTTACTCAGCATCACAAATACCCCCACAAAGGCTGCCAGAATAACCATCAAGAGGAATGTTCACCAAGCCCAAATTAAACCTGTAGGCTGCTGCCTCGCTGTCACACAAAGATTTATGAGCACGAAGAACCCAGTCCCTCAACAAACTCCAGCACAGGGCCAGCGCTGGCTGCCAAATGATCTTGTTTGTTGGCACACCTTCACCTGCATGAGCTTACAAAGGAGTTTTCATTCAGAAGCTGCAGGAGTTTTACATCAGAGTGAGCTAGAGAACCTATTTAACTAGCAGGGAAGTAAACACTTTCCAGCATTTCACCTGTACCTTATCAATATGATTATCTGCTAGGCAGTGTGTGTAATTATTTCACTGAAGCAGAAGGGCTATGGATAGAAACTCTACGAACCCAATTTTACAGCCACACTGGTATAACCATGTTCCCTTCAGCAGCAGGGTGGCTCCCAGTCAGTTTGACACCAAGTGACTCAGGGGGACCTTCACCTGCACAATAAATCACTTAGAGCATCTGATATTTTTATTGCAATGACAGTAAGAATTCTCCATCTGCTCTGCTGAAGGGACTCGCCATATCCCAATGAGTTATTGCATCCCTACCACGGGGTACACTTAATTGTGCTTCTGCCCTGCCACATACTCAGGCAACATAAATACCAGTTCAAGGGAAACAGCAAAATGTACGGGAGAGCTAAGCACAGCTCTGTCTGAAGACACAGCTGTGGTGCCAGCTGAGCTAGTTCAGCAGGGGAGCATTACTTTTGGAGCTCAGACATCACCAGTGAAACCTACTTTGCATCAATATAAAAATTAAGTTTCACATGGATTTCAACACTAGTAACTACTCTGGAAAAAAAATCAGAAACATACTTCAGATAGGGTTGCAAGTAACTTTTCTTCCCTAAGGTAGAGAAGCCAGTCTTTCTGAAAGCACCACACATTCAAGTGCAAGGAATCCACATAGAAGCTCAGGTATTAGGAGAACCTTTCTGCCACAGGAATGGAAACTTGCCAGAACCACAAAACATAAACATGGGAGATAATGAAGTTCATTAGCTTTTAGCCGTCGGATGTTGGCCGTTCCTCATGCCTATCCACATCTACCTCGTTCACCAGGGACTTGTGGCACCTGCCTTACTCCTGTCTGGCTGCTCTGAGCTCGCAGCAGGTACAACTGCAGAGGCAGAGCTGCGAGTCAGGCGCTCTCCACTGCTCTGCTGGGTACTTCGGTGCATCCCAGGAAGGGCAGAGAAGCTTCCCGGTACAGCCCTTCCCAAGGACACTGCAAGCAAACACGTGCTGAACCTATCTAAAGATTAGCCCCTCTCAGGTTTTATGTTTTCATTCACCTCAGTAGAAATCGACACTGTTTGGACACTTTAGGGTGCTATTTACACATCTTCTCCACCACAATAAAAACAGAAACTTACCAGTAAAAAGCAACTTTGTCCCCAAGCTTCTTCTCATTGACATTTCTGTCCAGGAGGTTGTAGGAGATGTTGGTGGTCGCTCCTTTCATCCACTCGATGAAGATCTTCCCCTTGGTCACGTCGAAGTTGTACTTCAGGAAGGGTCCCGTGTGCTGACGCTTCCAGTAGAACTCTTTAGCGATTTCCCCCCAAAATTCTGCAAAGGCAACGGGCGCCGGAGCCCGTGAGCGGGAAACAGGGATGGGGGAAGCAAAGATAAGGAAAGCAGGGATGAGGAAAACGGGGATGAGGAAAGCAAGGGTGAGGCAGGTTAACATTCGTGAGGACACGAGGAGCACCCCTCGAGCACCCCACACGCGGGGGTTCGCGGAGGGCTCCCCGCAGCCCCGCGGGCAGCCCCCGGAGGGCCCGGGGAGCCGCCGCCCCGCC
>VZRF01006971.1:175213-186261 GCA_013396875.1 Vireo altiloquus
CACGGCGGAGCGGGGCGGCGGCCATGTTCCAGAGCGGCCGTGCGCCCCGCCGGCGGGTACAGCCTGCCGCTGGTGTCACCGTGTCTCTGGTGTCCCCTGTCAGCCATGTCCTTCTGTCAGTGGTTACTTCTGTGTCAGTGGTGTCCCCCTGCTAGCAGTGTCCCTGTGTCGGTGGTGTCCCCTTGTTTGCCGTGGCCTTTCTGTCAGCCGTGGCCCCCTGTCAGCCGTGTCCTTGTTTCAGTGCTGGCCCGAGTCAGTGGTGGCGCCCTGCCAGCCATGATCCCTGTGTCAGTGGTGTCCCTTGTGTCAGTGGTGACCCCCTATCAGCCAAGTCACCCTGCAGCCATGTACCCTACCCACCGTGTCCCGCCTGTCGGCCGTGTGTCCCCCACCAGTGGTGTTCCACTACGAGCCATGGCCCTTCTGTCGGTGATGTGCCTCTGCCGGCCACGTCCCCACCATCAGCGGTGTCCCCACCATCAGCGGTGACCCCACCATCAGCGGTGTCCCCACCATCAGCGGTGACCCCTGTCAGCAGTGTCCCCCGTCAGCAGTGTCTCCTGTCAGTGGTGTCCCCCTGACAGCCATGTCCCGCTGTCGCCCCACCACCAGCCCTGTCCCCCCATGACAGCAGTGTCCCCATTTAACAGTGCTGCCCTGTCAGCAGGAGCTGTGTCCCCTCCGTGCCGGTCCCTTTGCCAGGCAGGGGGAGCAGGCCAGGGCACTATCCGTGAGCTCCTCCTTCACCAGCCCCAACACAAGCCAGCAGGCATGGCCACACTCCGTGCCTTGTCCCCTTGCAGAGAACAACTTTCGTTTGGATCCATGACCCTCCACTTCCCCTCCACTGAGCTGTGTGAGCACAGCAAGCCGTGGCAGTTCACTGAGCACCTTCCTCCTGCAAAAACACTGTACAGATCTTTTGAGGTAGTGAGTAATTAAACATTTTCTTTTCACTTTTTTTCACCAAGAAGGCAGTCAAATGCTGGAACAGGAACCCACAGTAGGAGCAGGATCACAGGCCTTAGTCACAGACAAAATTCAACAAGATAAGCCCCTGAGTGACCATGCCCATTGGAGCAGGAGGCTGGAGCTGGGGTCTCCCAAGGACCAACATAATTCCAAGAGTCTGGTCTCAGAGGAGGAGTTGCCTGTGGTTGTACCTCCTGCAGCAGACCCTTTGTCATCCCAGTCTTTAACATTTAGCCCAACTGCTCCTACAGCATTGCTTGCCCCTATGACATTGCCTGCCCAGAAGATATTTCTTAGGCAGGCTGCCAAAACCTCAAATTCCTTCTCTCCACTGGGAAATATCACTCCTTGGAGCAAAGCACTGCTGTGCCCAGGGAGCCACCTGCCCTGGGAATTTTGTGCTGGTTTGGGCCAGGCCGAAGGAGCACTCAAAAGATTGAAGTCCATAAACTTGAAGCTGGCACAGTGTCAGTGAGCAGGTACAGCCTGCTCTGGTATCCTTGGGGTTTTCCGTGGTTTTGTGTGCTCCCTGGGAGTGTTGCCCTGCTGTAGACTCGGGGAGACACAAACCTGTGGACTGCTGAGCATAGTCTGCCACTCCAAGCATTGTATTTTCCATTAAGGATGCTCCCTAGTTTTGCAGGGCACACCTGTGCTGCAGCTCCCTGCTCTGGTGTCAGTTTGCTGTCTGCTCACACTGCTTCAGGGCAAAGATTCTTCTGTGACCCCATTTAGGAGGACACAGCTGGTTGACTCCAAGGTGGAACCTGGGAGTAGTTCAGGTGATATCTCCCTCCATGGGCTGTGTCCTTGGGACAGTATCACTCCAGAGATACTCTCTACACACCTCCAACATGAGCTCAGCAGGATTTACACCCCAAATCTGTCAGCCACCCTCACACCACGCTGTAGCCCGTGTAATAGAGCTTTCTCAGCCATGTGGTATAAAATCACTGTCCTGGAAAGCTACACGGGGCTTCATATTATTCATTTCATTGTTAGTAAAAAAAAAACCAAACCAAAACAAAACAAAAAAATCACAGGAAGATGAGTGTGCAGGATCTCAGTCTCTATCACATGGATAAAGGTGAAGTCTCCAGCACAGGTCCAATCCATCCAGAGGCCCAGTTTTAGCACATTCCTCATTGGACTTTCAGCCTGGGATCATTAGTTTCTGAGCCCAGGCTTTCTCTGTTGGTAGACCTGTAAGGATACAGCCAAATCCTGCAAGATATTTCCCTTCACCAGCCAGTATCATTACCTCTAAGTTCTCTATTACAAAAGGTGGTTTTTTTTAAAGAAAAAGTCAATTTGGCTCTGCAGCCTGGGCTCTCTGACAGGGGTATTTTTGAAGCTCCTCAGGAGCTGTGAGAATTGCACTCCAGCACTCCCCTTGGATTGATGGTGAGGGCACAGCCCCATGAGTTTCTGGATACACTTGGCACATCATTTAACAACCCCAACTGGAAACCATACTGATCCTCTCCTGAGAAGTGGGACAAACCCAGCCCTTCTAATGTCCTTCAGAATCCACCTCAAGCTGATAATTTTCTATTATGAGTTGCCAGCCTTCAGTTCTAGCAGCCTGTGTCCTGGGGATTTTGCATTTACCAGCAGCTCTCTAACAAATCCTCTGCCCCCCTAAGTGCCAGGAAGGGGGCTGTCATTCACCCCACTGCTGGGAAAGGGATTTGTCACTGTCCTTGTCACAGGACAGTGTCCCAGAGCCAGTGAAGATGTGGTTTGCAGATCTGGGAGGGACCCTCTGCTTCCCTTCTCATTGGCCTTTTGCTTTTGGTGATTTGTCCAGCTGAAATTCCCCACCAGCCTCAGTGACAGCATGATTTCTGTCCAGCAACTGTTGCCTGTGTGTGTGGGACATTCTGAGCCACGAGGCTGGGGCAGCACCATGTCCCACCAGCCCCACAGCTGTCCTTCATCCAACATTGTCCAGCTTGGGCTGCTGCAGCCAGGGAATTTTGTTGTTGTGCTGCAGCTGCCCACAGCTGTGGCCCAGGAAGCTGCCTGATGGGGAGAGGGTGCATCTCCTCCATCAGAAAGCACCGCAAAGCACAAAATTCCAAATAGCCTCCTGTTGTTTTCCCAAGCTCTCTTCTCTTCCAGTAACTATCCAAGCAGCTGCACAGAGGGTTGTGAACCACAGAGATGGTACTGTCAGTCAGACCCCCATGGCACAAACACTGCCCTCCTCACATTTTCATTTCAGTGTCTCACAGCACATTCTCACCACAGAATCATGGAATGCTTTGGGTTGGAAGGGAGCTTAAAGTTCATCTCATTCCAACCCCCTGCCATGGGCAGGGACACCTTCCACTTGGCCAGGTTGTCCCAAGCCCCATCCAGCCTGACCTTGGACACTTTGTTGATATGTCCAGGCTTCCCCTGGTGATTTTACAGAATTTAGGAAAGGGGCTCCTGCTGTGTGACCATGCTTTGCTGCTCCAGCTCCTCCATCCCAAGGCAGTTTGCATCCAGCTGGGCTCCTGCCCTGGGAGCTGGTGTGTGGTGGGTGGAGCTGGATGCTGCAGGGTTTGCTCCAAGCTTGGCTCCCAGCTCTCCTAACTCACCAGATAGTCCTGGAAAATCATCATGCATTATAGGCCCTTTATTTCCCTCTTCCTGTAAAGAATAAAAATACTTAAAGTGTATAAGTTAATGTATATTAAGGTCTCTTGAAGAGACTCAGAGGGTTAAAAAAAAGATGCTGGCCAGGATATGTGGTGTCTTGTTCAGACTCTGCTTAGGATACTGTGGAAACTTGGGATACTCTGGAAACAGCCTCTGTAGTGCAGCACCCAGCTCAGCAGCCGTGATGGGACCCTCCACTGCATCTTCCCTGACATGAAAGATCTCAGTCTTGGAGATGCTGAGGGTGGGGGAAAGAAACTAGAAAGTGTGAACTGGTTTGTACACCTCAGACCTTCTGGTCCTGGTGTGGTGAGCAGGAGGCAGCTTCACACAGGAAATTTGTGCTAATTTGGACAAAGCACTGCTCCAGGTGAGCAGGTGACTTACCTGGGGGCTCCAAGTGGAGTCACAGGGCATTGCCTTCTGACTGGCCTTATTGCCAATAAATGTCAGGGAATCACATCCCTGTTCGTGCAGGGAAGATACTGAGAGTATCAGGCAGGAAGGGTGCAACCCACAGCAGTGGAACAAGGAACCCAGGAAAGCACAGAGGTGTCTGAGCTACACCGAGGCACCAGTGTGATGGCTGAGGCTCATGGGCTGGAGGAGGACAGCAAGCCACCTCCTCTTCCACTGCCTGTCCACTCCTCCCAGAGCATCTCCTGGGCAGGGCAGCCTGGACCAGGGCCTGGTGAGGCAGATTCAGCAGCTTGGCGATACAGCTGTCGGTGATGGTAGTCGGAGAAGGCATCTTTTATATCATGGACCTTACTCTCGGTGAACATATCACAGCACAAACAAGTGTATGCCTTGCAGAAGGGAGCCTTCATCAGAATATCCTGCAGTGGGGAGGAAAAGGTTTCTTTAACCACAGGCAAGGGCAGAGAACTGAGGGACAGAACAAAAGAGCAAAGGATCTGGAAGGAATCACAAGTGACACTAGCAAAAACTCCTGGGACCTGCAGAGCAGGGGTGAGATGGAGTGGGAGGCACGGGAGATGGAGTGAGAGGATGTGACCAGGCTGTGGATCTTCCTGCTGGGGCTTTCTGGGCTGATTTTCAGCACATGGCCAGGCTAGGCAGCCCTTCACTTGTGCTGAATGAATCAGCACTCAGCAACAACAGGGTTAAACACCGGGTTGCACTGTCTCCCCGCTGAGGACACTCCCCCTCGTCGCTGGCTGCAGAGGAAATTTTAATCAGCACCGTGATAAGAGCCCTTCAGTCCTGCTGGGAGTTATCAGCTCCTTTGTTTGTAAATGTAACTGCTCAATACCAATACACTTGGCTCTGGGTTCCGGCACTTCCCTGCTCCGAAGCCCTTTGGCTCAAGCTGCTCCCTCCCTCCAGCCGCCTGCTTAACCGCTTAATCGGGGTGTTAAAACAGGCCAGGTTGTGCTGAAAACAAGGATCAAGCTTGAGCTGTTTCCTGTCTACCCCTGCTGTCACTGGGAGAGAGAGCTCTGAATCTGAGGCGGCTTTAAGCTTCAAGGAGTAGCTGACGAATATCAGAGCCTGATAATTTAGCCCTCTGCAGAGTACAGACAATATATTCATAATCATTCTATATGGAGATGAGCTAGTAACGCAATCAGGCTTATAAATCAAACCCAGGAGACATGTTAGTGCTGTTTGCCTGAGCTTCTTGAGCGATCTATCCACGGGAAAATGTCTGTCTGACTCTTAGATGGGGCCAGTTAACTTATAAAGACACTCTCTCCTCTCACAGTGGCTCATTTGTTTACTCGGGCTCCGCCAGCTGGTGCTATTTTCATTCTGGGAGAGGGGTCCAGGTCGGTAAGAGATTTGTTGGAAGCCTGGGCTGCAGAGGAAGGGAAACTGGGCTCAGGAGAGGCAGTGCCTTCAGCAGCAGCTCGGGGAGGAGATTGGGGTTTAATAAACAGCTTCCCTGTGTGAGCTGCTCCCAGGCTTCAGAGCATGTCCTTTCACACCCATAAACGTGTCTGCCTTCTTTTGTCCCCGTTTTATTGAGCAGGAAGGGATAGCTGGAGCTCTGGGTCAGGCTCGGTCATGCCCAGGGCGAGGCCGTGTGGGCACAGGAGCGCATCCCAAACTCTGTCAGCTTGGGAAGTAGCACCAGTGCCTGGTGGGGCTGTGAAGGCAATGCCAACACCAAAAAGCAGCTCTGCTCTGCTCCTGCTTTGGTTCCTTCTGGCTTGGCCACGTCCTGCCCCACACCATGCGGGGATGTGCGTGTGCTGGGAGCAGGAGGGATCTGCTTTGACTGAGCAGGATTTGGGGCGGCACAAGGATGCGCTGGCAGCCAGGCAGAGCTGGGAGCAAAGGGACACGGCTGGAGCAGGGCCAGCACGGAGCTGAGGTCGGTGCTGACACCAGAGGGTGGTGTGGTTTCACTCTGGAAAGCCACCGCTGGACACACATCCCCGCTCTGGCACATTTGGAAGGACAAGACTTGGAGACAGGCTCACTTTTATTTTTTCATAGAGATTTTTAATGTTTATTTTTTAACAGACTTGGTTTAAATTTTTGTTTTCTACAATAATTCAATGTAAAAACCCCAGTACAATATACAACAATTTGAACATTTGGAATAAGAAATCCAGCTTGGGGAGACACGTAAGTTCAGCTAGTTCCTAACACAGGCAGCAAATTCCCTCCACCCTCCCCCAGATTTACCAGCCAGGAAGGCATGTGGGTAGGAATGCTTTACAAATGTCAGCCCCACACCATAAAGCCACTGGGTGCCCTGTCCCTGCGTTGCAGTGGGACAATCCCTCAGGAACATCCCCTAGGAAAGGGCATTGTCCCCTCCGTGGGATGGCTGGGAGCCTCCAACATGGCAAGGCAGAGTCTGCGGTGAAGCGAGGCTGGCTGGCCCTTGTGCGTGAGTGACGTGGGATGCTCTGAAAAGGCCCTGTGGGCAGGTCCCTCAGGGTCTGGAGCTCCCTTGGGATGGAGAGGAGACCTGTCCTCCCCTTGGCAGCAGTGCCAGCAGCCTTGTGCCCCAGAGCTGTTGGAAGGGGATGGCTGTGGCCCTGCAAGGCTCAGCCTGAGGGGAGGAAAACAAGGATGATGAAGGGTCCCTGGCTCTTGGGTCTGAGGGGGCATCTCAGGGATCGCTCACTGGCCTGGGAGCTGGCAGCTTTTTCAGGACACCACTTTGGCCCATGGTACTCAAGCAGCCTGGGAATAGTCCTGCTTGAACAGCCTTAAGCGGTCCTGCTCAAGCAACACGGGGTGGTCCTGTTTGGGCAACATGAGAAGATTCTGCTCCAGCTACATTGGATGATCCTGCCCAAGCAGCCTGGAGAGGTCCTGCTTGAGCAGTTTGGGGTGCTGCTGATCAAGCAGGGTGGGATGGTCCTGCTGGAGCAGCATGGAATGGTCCTGCTGGGATGGTCCTGCTGGAGCAGGGTAGGATGGTCCTGCTTGAGCAGGGTGGGATGGTCCTTGTGGAGCATGACATGGTCCTGCTGGAGCAGTGTGTGGTGGGTCTGCTTGAGCACCATGGAGCAGCTGCAAGTGGCAGGGATAGTTCTTCATGTCCTGCAGCATCCCAAGCAATGCATTCAAAGCCATTCCTGGCCCTTCTCACCCCTCTTGGAAATCCTTCACTGCTTGAAGTGATCGCAGGGGAATCTAGTCAAGCTCCATGTTCCACATTAGTTATTGCTAATGTTAGATCACAACATTGGTGGCTATCTGGCTGAGTTACTGAAACCTTCCAAGGGCAGAGATCATCCCCTTTCTCCTGTGATCAGTTCCAGCTGCACCAGCCCAAGGGAGAAATGTTTCCTGATGTCAGGAAGGGCCCTTCCTGCTTGCATCAAGGGTGGCTGAGCTGGTCGTGGCTTTCCTGGGTCGGTAAGGGATGGGATATAAGGCAGGAGAAGCAGAAAATTGCAGCTGGAGTCAGATGTGCTGGGAGTAAGAGTTAAGGGAGGAAGGAGGCAGGGACGAATGGGAGAGATCAGGCTGGGAGAAGATTGGAAGTCAGGACAGAGGTAGGAGATGAAGGAGAATGTAAGGACAGTTAGAGATGGAGCTGTGAGGTAAGGAAAGATGGCTGGAGGTCAGGGAGGGCTGGAGAGGGAAATCTGTGAGGTACATGGGACACTTAAAGGACAAAGAGGGATAGGAAAGTGAGGAGAAGTGGAGGAGCATGAGGAGAAACAGGGAACCTGTGGGAGGCAAATGACAGACGATGGTGAGATAGCCAGAGGTCATGTGAGAGGGCCAGGGCAAGAAGTGAAACTGCAGGAAAAAGTAAGGGGAACACTGAGAAATGAAGGGTCACAGGAAGGACTGAAGTGGAGGAAGAAGTATGAGATGGAGGGTGAAGGAGATGGAAGATGGTGGAAAGGACAATGAAGAGAAAAAGAGAGGTTGCAGAGGATGAGGAGACAGGGAAGATGGTAGAAAGTGGAGGGTGAGGAAGAACAGGCAAATAATTGGTGGTGTGGGACATGGGGAAGGATGGAGGACAGTGGTAAGCGGAGGATGAAGAAAGTGGACAGAATGGAAGAGGAAAACAAGGAGAGATTAGATGGCAGGTGGTGGAAGAAAAGGACAGAAGGGAGATGGAGAAGGAGAGGAGGGATGAGGAGACAGCAGGAGACAGACAAGGATGACAGGAGGGACAGAGACACGTAGGGGATAGAAGAAGACAGACTGGAAGGCAATGGAGGAGGATGGATAAGGAGATGGGAAACGGATAAACACAAAGAGGGGATTGGAAATGTGGAGGTGGAGAAGGTAAATTTGGGTGACATTGGCAGTTGAAAAAACAGTGAAATGGTGGGAGGTGAGGGTGGGTTTTGGGATGGGGAGGTGAAGGAAGTTGAGAGAGGAGACAGGAAGAGAGAAGAGGATGAAGAAAGATGTGGAGAAGATGAGGGATGGAGGAAGCTGAAGGTGGTGAAGGTGGGAGCTAATGGAGGACAAGCAGAGACAAGCTGACAGATGTAGAGGACAGTGGTGGTGGGAGCTGAAGAAGACATGGTGAGATGCTGACATGAGTATGAAAGGAAAAGCTGGAGGCAAAGCAAGGCAAGGATGGATGGGACAGGGTGAAGGTGAAGAAGGAAGAGAAGACTTGAGAAGGGGGAGTGAATGAAGATAAGGAACAGGAAGTGGTGAATGAAGGAGGAGCAGGTGAGAGGGATGGACGAAAGTGGCAGGAAGACTGGAAGGTGGAATATGGAGGGCAGTGGAGGAGCACAGGAAGGAGGGATGGGAAGTGATGCGTGACAGAGGAGAACAAGGAGGGATAGGATGCAGGAGCACAAGAGGGTGGGAGAGAACATGGTGGGTAATGCAGGAGAACAGCATGGCAGAGAGGGATGGGACACAGTTGATGACAGCACACTCTGGAATGAGGGATGGGATGTGGAGGGAGTGGGGGAGAACAGGGAGGGACTGGAGGTGGTGAGTGACACCAGAGCACAAGAAAGGATAGAACACAATAGAGGATGCAGGACAGGAAGGAGGGACAGGACATGGTGGCTGATGGAGGAGCACAGAAAGGAAGGATGGGACCTGGTGGGTGATGGAGTAGGGTGGCAGGGAGGGATGGGACACAGCAAGGAAGGAGGAATGGGTGGACAGTGGAGGAGCAGTGGAAGAAGGGTTGGGACATAAAAGAAGGTACACAGGAGAGATGGGATATGGTAGGTGATGGAGCATGGGAAAGAGGAATGGGATGGAGTAGCACAGGGAGGAGGAAAGAGGGCTGGGTTGGGTTAGGTGGGTGATGAAAGAGCACAGTAAAGAGGAACATGGGGGATCAAGGAGCAGGGATGAAAGGGATGGGACAAGAAGGATGATGGAGGAGCAAAAGAAGGTGGGGTGGGTTTTGGTGGGTGATGGAGGACCTCAGGGTGGGACAATTTAATGGAGTGAGGGGAAGGTGGGACCAGCAGGTGATCAGAGAATTACAGAATCATTAAGGTTGGAAAAGATCTTTGAGATCAGAGTCCATCCGAGGGGCACAAGGGCATGAAGCCATGGGCAGCGATGAGGAGGGAGATGTGGGTGTGTGTGCAGGCTGGGATGGGACAGGAGAGCCATGAGAAACACCAGCATCACAAGGACAATGCAAAGCTGAGCCTGGTGAGGGGTGACAGTGCTGGCAGTGACACAGGAGCTGACAGGAAGCCCCGGTGGTGTGGCACAGTTGGGGTCAGCACATGGGGGTGGTGTCAGGGACAGACAGGTGGGTGAGGACATGGGAAACCATGTGTGGGCTGGGCAGCAGGCAGGATGGCAGGGACAGAGGGACAGGATTGCCCCACACCTCCCCTTGGCAGCAGCACCGCCCCAGACAGGACAGGCAGCACAGTCTCCACAGCATGGCAAGGCAGCACCAAGGGTGGGGGTGAGGGATTGCAGGGCCTTTATTCATCACACAACTAGCAGGCGTGATACAGGGGTGCAGGATGGGGTGGGCAGAGAGCCTGTCATCGGGGCAGAAGGTGCCCTTCATGCGACTTTGGCATGGGCTGGTGAGAGGAAGCAGGAGGACAGGGCAGGGGCAAGCGGGGCTTTGCCCAAAACACCTCGGGTTTCACCCCAGGCTGGGCACTGGCGTGTAGGAAGGACAGGGGCAGAATCCATGGAGGGGCTGGAGTAGAATCAGCTACCTCCACACTGTAAGCAAATATTCCCCACAAATTCTTTGCTGGCCTCAGCTCAGCCCCCCTGGGAAATGCTCAGCACCGCTATTTACAGAGTAAGACAGAACTGACCAATATTACAAATAATTAAAAGGCTGTTGTAAAAATGAGAAAACCACATTCCAAAAAGCAGAGAGTCTTTTAAAAAAACCAAACCAAACCAAAACCCCGATTATCCATGAAAATGCTAAAAACCACCCCGAAAGGATCTATGTACAGCAGGAGATTGCCCGTGGCAGTGCTGGACCTGACTCCTCTGTGGCAGGCAGGGACACAGCCCGGCCCTGGCTGCTGGTGAGGGTGGGCAGCACCTGCCCTGAGTGTCCCCCACCCAAGTGACAAGGGACCCCCAGGGGCCTGCCAGGCGCTGCAGGAGCAAAAGGCCATCGGTGCTGGGCCCGCTGGGCCCTGGCTGATGCTGGTGTGTCCACAGACACAGGCAGTGAGTGGCCGTCGCCGAGGTGCTGACGGAGGCTGCGACGTGGCAGTGATGCAGCAGCTGCTGCGGGCAGCGAGAGGCTGGACGGGACAGGGCAGCAGCCTCGGCAGCACCAGCAGTTCTTAAGAGAAACTGCAAGATGACAATGTGCAGAGGCCCTGGAAGTAGTCTACAGAGCTCCAGAGCAATGCACAGAGCCCTTGGAATGGTATACGGAACTCCTGGAGCAATGCACAGAGCTCCTGGAACAGTGCATGGAGTCCCTGGTGCACTGTACAGAGCCCCAGGGCAATGCAGAACCCCTGGTGTACTGTACAGAGCCCTAGAGCAAT
>VZRF01006971.1:186531-210996 GCA_013396875.1 Vireo altiloquus
GCAATGCAGAGCCCTTGGTGCACTGTACATAGCCCCTGGAGCACTGCAGAACCCCTGGTGCACTGTACATAGCCCCTGGAGCAATGTACATAGCCCCTGGAGCAATGCAGAGCCCTTGAGCAATGCTGAGCCCTCGGAGCAGTGTATGTTGCCCCTGGAGCAATGCAGAGCCCTTGGAGCAGTGTACAGAGCCCCAGAGCAATGCAGAACCCCTGGTGCACTGTACAGAGCCCCTGGAGCAATGTATAGAGCCCCCAGAGCAAGGCACACAGCCCCAGAGCAATGTGTGGAGCCCCAGGCACCTGCAGGCAGCTCCATCTGGGTGAATCCCTGCCTGGCCCCTGGCAGGCAGCTTGAAAATAGGTCAGGCAGCTGCCTCAGAAATCTCTATTCTCTCCTGGAGCTGCACAGGGGCACCAAGGCTGCTCTGTGTGGGGCAGGATCGCAGCCCCCAGCCCCAGGAGCTCTGCAGTGCCGTGGGGGCTGTGGCTGCTGCCCCCTCCCTCCCTGGGTAAGGCTTTTTCTGGTGGTGACAGAGGGACGTGCGGCGCAGACCGCGGGCCACGCTGCAGCCTCCCAACCCACAATCTCTTAATCCAATTGGTGCCTCTCCAATGTAGCTCATTTCGGTATTTTTAAAATGCACTTGGTTTTACATTGCAGGCTGTCCGGAGTCGGGCAGAGCCAGAAGTGGAGGAAAAAAAAAAAAAGAAGAAAAGAGAAAAAAAAAAGAGAAATATGTATATTCAGCACTTGGAGGAGAAATAACTACAAGTGGCCCCAAGCAGGGAGGTGGGTGCAAGGCAGGGGCACCACGGCCCCTTGGGAGCAGGGAATGTGCACACACACACACACAGAGGCACAGGCCGCCTCTCCCCACACTGTGCACCCAGCAATCCCAGCTCTGCAGCTGGAGGAGCCCAGGGAGCACCCGGACCCTTCCCAGCTGCCAAGGGCCTCAGCAACAACCCCAGCGCAGAAGGAGAGTCCCCAGCCAGCCCGGCGTGGGTGACCACAGGGAACCTCCCGCCTCCTTCCTGCCGGGGAAGCACACACAGCCCCGCGGCTGATGCAACCGCGCCGCAATCGGGGCCGGCGGGATGCTGGCAGGATGCTGGCAGGATGTGCCGGAGCCTGGGCAGGGCGGGCAGCACTGGCAACAGCCAGAGCCAGCACCCTCCATCCGCGGGGCCAGCACAGCATCACCCCTCGGCCAGTGCTTCCCTACAGCGGCCCTGCTGCGCTGCGCCTCACCCCAGCCCTCCCTGTCAACACGAGCAGCCTCCCCCGGCCGCTCTCCCTTCCTCAGCGCCCGCGAGCCCTCGGCACAGCGGGGTCTCAGCTGACATTCCCGGCGCGGTGGCAGCGGCCGGGACCCCCCCAGTGCCGGCAGAGGGTCTCTGCGCAGGCGGGAGGGGATGCAGCCACCCTGGCAGGGCTACCTCCGGGGCCACCGGCAGCCTCCGGCCCCACATCTGCTTCCTAAGCGTCCCCGGGGCCGAGGGGACGTTTAGGAGACAGATGCGCCCGCGCCGCCTCCGAGAGGGGCTCAGCACGGGCGCTCTTCCGGCAGGACAGTGGATGGCAGGCACGCTGCGTCCCCCGGCCCCCCGTCCTCACTCACTCGAGGCCCCCGGCTTCTCCTCCGCCCTGGGGGGCTCTGCGGGGTGCAGTTTGCACTTGGAGGGGGAGTGGCGGACCGCGGAGCGGGACGGCCGGGCAAAGCAGGAGGTGAGGGACTGGGAGCTGCAGTCACACGCCGTGTCCTGCAAAGATAGACAGGGCACAGCGGGGTTAGAGGGGCCAGGCACCCTGTCCCCCGCCACGGCGGGACACCCCGGGGGGCTCCGTGCCTCGTTACCTCGCTGGCTATGGCCGAGATGAGGTCGGGGTCCCGCAGGGCTGCGTCCTTACTGCCCTGGCCAGGGGACGAGGGCTTGGGGT
This sequence comes from Vireo altiloquus, assembly GCA_013396875.1. Lineage (NCBI taxonomy): Eukaryota > Metazoa > Chordata > Aves > Passeriformes > Vireonidae > Vireo > Vireo altiloquus. The sequence continues at coordinate 188,476 of VZRF01006971.1, forward strand.
CCTCGCAGCTGCCCTGCTTGAGGACCTTCTTGTTCAAGACGCGGGAGATGTTTTCGGCTGGGTGATGGGTGGCGGGGCTGGGGTGCTCGGCTCTCTTGCCCTCCTCCCCAGTGGCCTCCTTCTTCTCCTGGGGGGCAGTGGGGCTCTGCGCCCGCCCGCAGACGTTCCTGAAGAACTCCTGCACCAGGCCGTACTTGGGTGCTTCGGGCTTGGCCCGGCTGCTCTCAGGGCAGCCTGGCTTCCAGATGGACTCGGTGCTGCCCGCGTGCTCCACCACACTGAACAGGCTGGACAGCCCATCGTTGATGTTGCTGAGGACAGGGCTGTCGCGGGTGGTGGTGGAGCGGGCCCAGGCAGAGCCGTTCTGCTTGCTCTGGTGCAAGTTCCACAGGCTCCTGTCCTTGGAGGCATCCAGCTTGGAGGAAGACCTCCTCTGGAGCTTTGGAGAGCCGTATTTTGGGGAGCAGCACGGCCGCTCAATCCTGGAGTGGACTTTATCCAGGGAGGAGGAGATCTGCTTGCTGCGCACGGACATGAGGGAGGAGCTGCGTGGGGACCAGCTCTTGCCGTGCACGCCGGCGCCGCGGGGCAGGTCGGTCTGGAGGCCCACGCTCACCGTCTGGATGGTCTGCGTGCCCACATGAGCCAGCCCCACCGTCTGGCTGGAGGTGCTCTTCACCTTCCTCTCGAGCGAGCTGGAGCGGATCGCCTGGCGCACGCAGTTGGTGATCTCCTTCATGTCGTCGCTCATGTTGCCGGAGATCTCCAGCTCGTGCAGCGAGGGAGGGAAGTGCGGCACCGACGGCACCGTGCTCTCTCCCGCACCACCGTCCAGCAGCTCCCGCTGCTGCTTGGAGAAGTTGCACAGCCACTGGCTGTAGGTGCCCTCGGCGCTGGCCGACTCCTCTGGCTCCTTCGGCTTGGCCATGGTGAATAAGAATCCAGGCTCGATCATGATCTTGCCCTCCTTGTTGTGCACCAGCGGCGCCTCCAGCCGCCGCACCACCGGCGGGCTGTAGTAGATGCGGATCCCCGTCTTGTCGGGCGCCGTGTAGCTCCTCTGGATTTGTTTCTGAGCAGGGTCATGCCCAGAGAGGCTGCTTGCCCGCGAGTAGTCCCAGGAGGAGATGCCCAGCTTCTCCTTGGCCAGGCTGTCAGGGGCAGGTTGCTCGATATTCACATATGTACAGTTTGAGGGAGGAAGGCTGGCGCTGTCCCGGATCCCGTTGGGCAGCAGCTGGGTGGTTGAGGATGCCTTTTTGCCCCGGGCATGGTCACCCAGCCCTGGCACGGTCTTTCCAGGGAGGTAGGGAGAACAGTCAAGCAAGCTTTCAAACTCTGACATGGAGGAAACGGACTTGGTCCTGTGGGAGGAGAGAGGATGGGGATCAAAAGCAAGCAGGGCAGTGGGTTGGGAGACAGCTGAGGCACTTTGTTCCCACCCCAGTGGGACCTTCCTGGGCACCCACTCCTGCTCCTCACAGGGAGCCCTTTGCTTCCAGGACTAACCTTGAACATGGTTGCATCTCCCCATGACTCTCAGGGGTGTTGAGCCCAAGGGCCCCCTCTGTGTTCCAGGGACCAGGAAGACACCAGCACACTCACCTTTTGAGGTTGGTTCCCTTGGCTTCTGCTTCAGAGATTGTCTCCTTGTCTGTGATTTTCTCATTGAGAGCCTAGGAGGGCACAGGAGAAAGCTCCGGGGTCAGCAAGCACAGGACCAGAGCACAGAGATGGGCTGGGACTCAGGGGCTGCATCCCTCCCCTCTGCCACCACCAGCTTCCCCACACACTGAGGCACAGCATTCCCAGGACTGCATGGGGCTTGCTGCAACCACATCTATTTTAAATCAGCTTTTTATAACCCCACAGAAGCTCTTGGGGTTCAGCCACGCCCTGTATCCTCTCATTCTCTTGGCACTCCCCCTTGCAGCCTCATTTGCTGTTTAAGAGGGTGTTAATTGGGGTTCACACATCCTCCCATCTAACCCTTAGCACAGACCTGAGCCCTAAGAGCATCCTGAGAGCACCCCACCCTCTCTTACCCACCTCTTTCCAGTTGCTGCCGTGCTTCTCCATTTCAGAGTGCTTCAATGCCCATGGATTGGATCCTTTCTGCAACTGGAGAATGTGTTGGTCACTCAACATGTGCCACACATGCCTCTCTGGGCAAGCAAAAGCATGAAACATTCTCGGGGCAAGCAGCAGAGGCTGGAGGACACGTGCAGGATGGGGAACACCATACCTGGTTGAGTTTGTTCTGCAGGTCCTTTGCTTGCTGCTCTGCCTGCTGCTGCTCTTCCTTGAAGCGAGCCAGCAGCTCCACCTTCTCCTGGTTCCAGTTCTTTTCGCTGATCTGCAGCTGCTTGGTGAGGTCCATGACGGCGCTGTAGGACTCGGCCAGGAGATGCTGGTGCTCCTCACGCTCCCTCTTCAGTGCCACCTTCCAGTCCGGCAGCGCACGCTCTGTGATCCCTTTGCCTGCCTTTGACTCCAGCTGTGGGGACACGTTGGTGGCTGTGGGGGACCCGTGGCTCCAGCGTGGTGCTGGACATCTCCAGCAAAGGGACAGGGCTGCGAGCATCCCGCTTGCCAGTGCCGGTGCCATGCTGCCAGGCTGGGCGATGAGCACGTCCACAAGGACGTGACACATACAACATGGCACAGCCAAGGCATGGCCAGCCCTGGCCTGCAGCCACGTCATGCCAGCCGGCCCAGCAGATGGTCACCCAGCAGGACACAGGCTGAGTGTCCTGCCTGCCCGGCTCTGCTCCTGCCCGCAGGACATGGCTCCTGGAGAGCATCACCTGCAGTGCTGGCAGAGCAGCCCCCGAGGATGCAGCACCACTGGGGTGCTCCCACCATGGCAGCTCTGCTCGCCTTTGAGGAGGAGATACCGGAACTGGGGACCCAGTTTTCTCTGCCTGGAGAAATCCTGCCTGGAAAGTGCTGGCCCCTGTGCTGGGGAGCGCAGCTGATGTACAGCCATGGGCTGCTGCCAGCACAGCGTGAGTGGAAACCTCTCAGCACTGGGAGGGCAGGGCTGAGGGACCGATGGGACTCATCCTACAAGGCAGGAGCTTCCCCCAGTGCCCAGGCTGCCCTCCCTCCACCTCCTGCCTTCCCTGCAGCCATGCATCCCTTTTGCAGCATCCACAGGGATCCTGTGCTGTGACTCGGGGTGTGGGAGAGGTGGGCTCTGATGCTGCTCTCAGCTGCCTGTCCTCAGGAGGGATGCTGAGCCCTGTCCCATCCCACCCTCCCCAGACAAACACAGCAGAGGAATAAAGAGCATCCTCTGCTGCTCCACAGTCAGATTTCCGTGCCAGCCCTGTTGCTATGGAAACTCTCCTGCCTGAGTGGCTGCTAATTAAGATTCCCACAGTGCCACCCTGCTCCCAGCCCAGCACTTGGCACAGGGCACAGGCAGCCCCCCAGCCCCCTGGCAGGCATGGGGAAGCTCTGCCAGCCCAGAGGGTGCCCGGGGCTCCCACCTGGGCGATGTGGCACTTGAGCTCGGCGCGCTCCATCTCCCAGGCAGCCTTGGCCTTGGTGAACTGCTGCTGCAGCTCGCTGGCACTGCGCCGCTCCTCCCGCAGCTCCGTACACAGCTCCTTCAGGGTCACCTTCATGTCTGCCAGAGTCTTGATGCACTCTTTGGGCTGCAGGAGAACAGGGCTGAACACAGGCAGCAGGAGGGGACCCAACAGGGTGGGACAGTATGGGAGCTGCCCTCTCTGCATCCCAGCCCTGCAGGCTGCTCCCAAGATGAGGGACATGGGAACCCACCAGAGCAGGGGACCATCCACAGGTGGAGCATCCCCACCCATCCATGTACCCTGAGAGGAGCCACCACCCCATGCCCCACAGCCACGGCAGGGGTTGATCCTGCCCTGATCCACCCCCTGGGCTCATGGGGACCTGCTCACCGTGTTGGGTGTCCAGGTGTCCCCAGCACACATCTTGTTGTCTGCCTGTTGCTGTGGGGCGAGCTCCTCCTCTTCCAGCAGCAGGTACAGCTCCTTCATGCTGTTCACCTGTGGGTGACACCATGGCTGGGGTGACCAGGGATGGGGGACACCCAAACTGCCCAGGGTGGGACATGCAGGCATGAGGGATGCACCCAACAATGTGTTTCCCCCTCCAAAGGAGCCCACTGTACCTCCAAAAAGTCCTCGCCCTCACTGTGCACCACCTTGCCCTGGCGCCAGCGCTTGAGGAACCACTTGAGCTTCATGAAGAGCAGGAGGAAGCTCTGCCTGAACTGCTGCGACTCCTGCACCAGTAGGTTCTTCTCCTGGCTCCAGAACTTCTGCTCCAGCCGCCTCTGCAGGTTCAGGCTCTGCAGCTCAAACTCCCGCCGCAGCAGTGCCTTCTGGTGATCCTCCTTCAGCTGTGGAGAGATGAGTGGCTCCAGGACAGGCGCTGGTGGCAGCAATGCAATGCCTCCCCCCCAGGGTCTGAGCTGAGCCTGGTGCCAGCCCCGTATACCCATCCTGGGGAGCTGCACCACCCTGGGAGCATGCTGGGGACAGCAGGGCCATTGAGGCAGTTCCATGGGGGAAGCCCTGCATGGCTCTGAGCCCATGTGCAAGGAGGAGTGTGCTCAGCCTTGAAAATCGACGTGCTGTGTGTGCTCCCAGGTGACACCCAGGTCCCCACGCGGGTCACAGGGCTGGGACTGGAGGTGGCATTGCCATGGGTGGGAGGACACCTGTCTCCCAGGGGAAGAGGCTGTTACCTACTCACCTGGCAGATCTTCTGTGAGAAGTTGTCCACCTCGTCCTTCCTCAGCTGCCTCTCCTGCGAGAGCTGCTCCTGCAGCCCCCGCAGGCTCTCGTTGGCCTCTGACAGCACCAGCTGCAGCTCCTTCATCTGTAACAGCCCGGGGAGAGGATGGGGAAGGTGGGCTGCACTTCCCTTTGTCCCTCCCCGATGGGGCTCTGCAGCTTCCCTTGTCGCCAGCTCTCAAAAGGTTCAACCCCAGCCCACGGCCCTGTCCCCAACCCTGCTGGCCGAGGGGACGTGGCTCCCTGCCCGTGTCATACCTCGGTGGCGTAGGAGTCGTTCTCCTCAGCCCGGCAGGTTTTGTAGCTCCGGGGATGTGTGGGGTCCGTGTCCTTGGTGTGGGGGATGCGGAAAGGGTCGGCGTCCCTAAAATCAGGCTGCTGCATGCGTGGGCAAGTTAATGAGAACAAACCAAAAGAGCGGGAAGAAAAAAAAGCCAGAAAACAAAACAATGGGTCTCCGAAACAGTAAAGAACTACAAGACAACAAAAAGGATGAGGAGGAGAAGGAGCTTCATCACCATGGCGGGAGACAATGCGGAAACCAAAAGGAAACACAGGATGAGGAGACACGTGGCCTGGATTGTTTGGGGAAAGGGGAAAAAAGAGAGAAAGAGGGAAAAAATGTGCAAACACCAGTTACGGTGCCATGCAGTGACTGGGGGAGACTGGGACCTCGGGCTGGGGGACCACATGCAGAACAATAGGACTCTGAACAAGTGAGTGTGCTCCAGAAAGGGGCTTGTGCCTGCAGCCCCAGCGACCACCAACATCCCTGGCACGAGCAGGGACCCCTGAGAACAGCGGGACAGCAGGGCATGGACTGCTCTCCACTGCTCCAAGGGTGCTCTCCCTTGGATGCAGATTTGCCCTGAAGCCTTTGCTCTCCAAATTACCCTGCCTGGGTACCTCTGGGGGCTGAGGATTCCTGCAAGCGGGGTCCCTGCAATTTGGGCTCCTTTTGGGGGCTGCAGGCTGCTCTCCTCCCACCCAGCTCATCCCCAACAAGCAAAGAGCTTTTGAAACACGTTGGGCTAAGCCAGAGAGAGCAGCCAAAAAACATCAGCCCCTGCTAAGGCAGGATTGCACCCGAGAGCCCCTGGCCACAGGCAGGGCAGCCTTGGCACAGCCAGCCTGTGCCAGGATGTCCACTGCCTGCTGCCCTGGGCACACTCTGTTGGAGCAGAGTCCTACCTTGTCCCCGGTGCCGCTGGCATGCAGTGAGGTGTTAGTCTGGATTTTGCTCTGGAGAGGCAGGAGGGAGGTTACATCGGGGGTCAGGGTTTGCTCCGTTAAAGCAGGAGGAAACGTGGTGGCAAATAAAGCGGCAGCTGCTGAGGGATGTGGGAAGAAGCCGTACCTGGAAGTCGGAGGCGTGCTCCTTCTGCAGCACCTCTTTGGTGACGTCGTGGCTGCTGGGGCTGGAGAAGGGGAATGAGTCCGTGTGCTCCTTGAAGCCGCCGGTGAGGTGGTCCACCTTCCTCACGAAGCAGCCCAGCTCCTGCTGGAGCACGCCCAGCCGCATCAGGAGCACGTTCATCAGCTTGGCATCGCTGGGGCTGTCACCGCCGCTGCCCACCGCCTCGCCCAGCAGCACCCCCACGCACTCGTTGTCCAAGCAAGCCTTCAGCCCCGAGGTGAAGCCGTTGGCATCCGAAATCAACACGTCAATGGCTTTGCTGACCAGTGTTGCCTGGTCCCGGATGCCCAGCAAGGTCTCCATGTCCTTGGGCTTGAGCAGCTTGGTGGGGCCCTCGGGCACCTTCCCACTGCCCAGCCCCCTGTCCTGCCCGTCGGCCTCGCTGCTGCCCACGCTGTCCCTCCAGCCGGCGGTGGGGACACACTGTGCCGAGTCGCCGGCCTCGGCGTCGGTCTCCATCATGGGCCGGGTGGTCTGGCAGGAGGCCAGGTCGCAGCGTTGGAGGTTGGAGAGCAGCACCCTGTTCTCGTACTGCAGCTTCTTCACCTTGCCACTGAGCTCGCTGATCTGCACCTTGGCCGTGGCCAGCTCCTCCTGCGAGGGCTCGCTGACCACCGAGCAGCTGTCCTCTGACAGCGTCACGTCCAGCTCGTGGTCCGACTTGTACTTGGTCAGCTCGTTCAGGAGGAGCTTGTTCTGGTCCTCCAGCTCCAGCAGTGAGCGCCTCAGCAGCTCGGCCTCCTCCTCCACGAACTGCAGGTGCCGACGCAGCTCCGCCACCGTGTCCCCAGCGTCCCCACAGCTCGAGACGCCCACCAGGAACCGCGTGTCCTGCCCGGGCAGCTCCCTGTCCCCCTGGCCCTTCATGTCATCCATCTCTGCCCGCAGCCCGCGGTTTTCCACCTCCAGCTCCACTATCCTCCGGCTGAGGATGTTGGCTTCCTCCTCCACCAGCTTGAGGTGGACCTTCAGCTCGGCCTCCCGGGAATGGGGAGAGTCAGCCAGCTCCTCCACGGAGAGGGAGCTGTCGAGGTCCCCGTAGAGGGACCTGTACTTCAGCAGCTCCTCCTTCATGCCGTCGTTCTCCTTGGCCAGCTTGGTCAGCTTCTTGCACATCAGGGCCGACTCCTCCTTGGCAAAATGCAGCTGGCACTTGAGGTCTGCGCTGTCCTCCTGGGCAGAGAGAGGGGGTAGGCATTAGAAAGATGCTCCCAGGGGCTCCCACGGTGATTCCCAGAGAGCCCTGGGGATGTGCCACCCTCCCACCCCAGTCATCCTAGGGAAGCTGCTGGCTCTGCTCCTCGAGAGGGAAAAGCTTTGAGATCCATACTGGAGGCTTTTAGGGTGAGCCTGGAGATGGGAGAGGATGCCTTGGATGAGGAGACCCGTGGGTCTTGCCCCAAGAAGGACACTGAGTCACCACCAGGCATATGTGGATCAAGTCCAGCCTGATCCACCACAGGGCAGAGGGGAAGGGAAAGCTCTCAAGACTCCACAGGGTCACCAAGGTTTCCTCCCAAGAAGTGGCACTGCAGCCACTGCAACGCCCTCATCAGAGCTCTGCTCCTCTTGCTCAGCCCCCCACACTCCATCACAGGGCTGAGAAGCAGCTGAAAACCTCTCAAAGTCCCAACCCTCAGCTTCGCTGCCACCACCTTGCCAGGGCACTGAAAACCCAGGCAAAGCCTCAGCATCAGCTCACTGGTCTCTTCCCAAGCCCCTCTGCTTCTCAGGACCGTTTCTCCATGTGTTCCTTTTTTATTTAGCAGTTAGGATCTTGGCTGCTTGCCCAGACGGACCGTTTCTCTGCTCTGGGAGCTTTTTGGATGGAGGACCAGGATTTCCTGACGTCCAGCTCACAGTTTCCCGTGCCCTGGGGTCACTCGAGTGCTCTGAGCTCTGGTGTGGTGACTGCCAGGAGAGGTGACTGCCCAGCTGCGACCCTCACCCCACTGCACCCGCTGGAGCTGGGCAGTGCTGCAGATAGCCCTTTGGCTGGGGGGCTGCTGGCCCTGGCAGCTCTCTGCCTGGCTGAACTCATTCCCATTCTCCTTTTCTTGGCTGGAGAAAACAAGCTGTCCTCTTCTTTGGGTGCTCCAGGCCCCCAGCCCCCAAACCCGTGCCCATGCTCACCCCAAACCTTGCAGCAGTATTTAGTCTGCACCAGGACACAACCTCACTAAGGTGCATTAAAGCTGTGCCCCACTAATTAGGTGAGGAGATTAGGGGAGGGCTGGCTCGAGTAGGGCAGACATGACCTCAGTTCCTGTTTTTCCAGGGGAAAAAAAAAAAAAGCAGCAACCCAGTGTGTCCCTGTAGGCCTTGGCATCACTGGAGGGACACACACATCCCTGAGTACTTCTCAGAGCAGGGCAGACCTCGGTGTTGAATCCCTCTCCTCCAAGCCCCATTTTTGGGGAGTGCTGATGCTCACCCAGCACGGCTGGGCAGGAAAGGGGCCCAGGAAGCCACAGATGAGTCATAGCATCTGTGCCTGCAGGGCCAGCAGGGCCACCAGCCAGTGGCAAGTGGGGACAGGGAGTGGATGGGGGCCACATCCAGGGGCATCTGCACCCCAGGAAGCCCAGAGGTCCTGAAGCACTGCTCCCACCACAGAACTGGGGCCACCCTGCAAGCCCAAGCTGAAGGGTCTTGGTTCCATGGGGGTGTGGCAAGCAGAGGGGGCTGGGGTTGTTTCCTGCCCCAGGAGGAGGCAGATGAGGGGCTTCAGCCTCAGCAAGGGGGTGACAGAGGGGCTCTAAGTGCTCTCTGGGGAAATGAGAGGAAGGATGCTGGGAACATCAGCTGTCCAGAAAGGGCTCTCACGAATGGAGTTAAAGGGAATTGATAAATAAAGACTGAAGGGGAAAGTCTTTGAAGGCATCCCTGTCCTGTGGTGCACAGAGCAGGCTGTGCCAGCAAGGACACAGATGACCCAAACCCCTTGAGCTGCTTGGGGCTCCTGCCATGAGATGTTCAGCAGCATGTCAGGAATGGCTTTTACAGGGTCTGCCTCCATGTGCCAGCTTTTGGGGGAGCAGACCTGTTCCCCAAAATAAACCCTTCAAGTCTTTTGCCTTTGAAAGAGGATTTTTCCTCTTGCCTTTCTATCCCCGCAACAGCAGCTCTGCCTCTCCGAGCCCTGGTAACAGCATTAGCGAGTCACAGCAGCTCAGCTCAACAGCAAGTGACAGCTGAAATCCTGCTGCCACCAGCAAATCCCTGTGCTGCCCCGGCAGCCTGTGAGGGGCAGGAGTGGTGTGGCCTCCAGCCATCCCTGCAGGGACACTCTGCTCCCCCAGACCACCCTGAAGCGTAGCTGCTGGAGGGACACGGGCTGCAGGAACCACAGGAGCCACGAGGGCAGAAGCAGCTTTGCAATGTAAAAGCCAAACTCCTTCAGGGTTAAAGCCACCACCCCACTGCTGCTCCATTGATAAATGAGATAAGGGAGCGGCTGAGGACAAAGAGAATGGCCCAGCACATCAATCCTTCCCTTATACAGTGACTCTGAGGGGCAGGAAAGCTCTGTGAAGCCCTGCAAGGAGGGGATGGCGCTGCCATGCCCGGATTTACTCCTGGTCTGGGCGTAGTGTCCAGCTGGCATCATGTCCTGGGGCATTGATGGGTCACTGTGGCGTGCCCTGGGTGCTCAGGTGCTGATACCTGCACTGAAGGCTTCTTCTCAGTAGTCTTGCCCATGGAGCGAGACCCCCTCTTCTTCAGGGAATTCTGCAGGAAGAGGAGAGAGTTATGCCCACAGTTAGGGCACTGCGCCCCAGCAGTGACAGACAGACAGACATGCAGTGTGGATGGACATCAATGCTGACATTCCCAGATGCTCCTGGACCCCAGGAAAACACCCAAGCCCCAGTGGGCTGAGGGAGGCCCTTTGCTTTGAGGGAACTGGACTGGCAAGCATCACATCATGAGGTTTGGCCAGAAATTCCCCCTGCAGGCAAACGAGCAGTGAAAAAGCAGGAGTGAGCAGGAAATGAGCCATGGAGAGTGGAGAGGCTGAGTCACAGTCCCTGTCAGGGCTGGATGGAGCAGGGAATCCAACCCCCAGGCCAAGGGACAGCTCTCAGGACATTCCAGTGTGGGAGCAGCAGATGATGTTGTTCCCCATCGCCTTTTCCCCAAGCAAGGGACATGTCCTGGTCCCTCAGCAGCATGATGCTGACTCTGCTGTCAAGGTCACAAGGGGACACAAGGGACAGTGTCCAGGCTAGTGAGGACAGCTGGGATGTGGGGAAGGCAGACAGAGCAATAAGGGAGACCAAAAGCACCATGAAAATGCAGGTACCTGGAGCAGAGCCAGTTACCTGGGGAAGGGAGCTGGGGACCCACCTCAAGAACATCCACACAGCCTCCCATGAGCACTGGCTGATCCGTGCAGCTGCCCTGGACCTATTTCCAAGCTGGTGCTGAGGCCCAGCAGCCAAAGAAAGCAGCTGTGAAATGTAAGCTGCTGCCTGTGCCAAGGTGCCGGGCTCCAGGCTTTCCTATTAAGGCCACGACCATCAGTGGAGCTGCTGGAGCTGCAGAGCCTCTCCCAGGGGCTGGCTGTGCCACATCACATCCCTCACCCCCACCGTGCTGGGGACTGGGGCTGGCAAGGGGCAGCACCAGCCCTAAACAGCTCCAGGCACAGCACCCAGGGGCACATGTGGCTGTCACTGCTCCACCCTGGGAGCAGCCTTGGGGTGCCCATGCCTGAGGGTCTCCTCGTGGCCGAGTTTGGTGTGGCAGGCTTGGCATGGGGTACCCAGAGGGATCCCACTTTTTCCTGCCCCTCTAGGAGACAGAGGAGGGGAAAATGCCTGTGCCTTCGGGGATGATCCCCAGACAATTATCCAATTATGGGAGAAACCTCTTGGAAGGGAGGAATAATCAGCCCCGAGGGGTGAGCACAGCCCTGCGCAGGCCTGGCTTTGGCTGCTAACAAGCTCTGCCAGGCTCTGTGCCCTGCAGCAGCAGGGAGGAGGAGGGCTTTTAGCTCGCTTTGTCTAATGTTTGCCTAATTAGCACTCTGCAATCAGCGAGTAACCCCAACGCCCTTGCTAGCCTGGGGACGCACCATTGCGAGCTTGGGGACCATCTCTGAGCCTGTGCCAGCCGGCAGCGTCCCCTTGGGCTCAGGCAGCTGCAGCGAGGGGCCCTAAGTCCCACCCCAATCCCACCCCAATCCCACCCCTCGCTCTTCAGCCAGGACAAGGCAGCGGCTGTCTCTCGGAGCTCCCCACGCTGACCACGCCACCATTTTCCCTGCCTGTTTCCCGAGCTCGGGAGAGCTCCAGCCCAGCTCCCGCTGCTGCCATTTGTTATTCAGCCCTCGCTCCCGGCTGCAGGGAAACCCATTTCACGGCTGTTAGTGGGGGCTGCACAGCCCGGGGACGAGACACCCTGCGTGGGGACCCTGCTCCGTGTCACTGCCTGCCAGGATCCCGCAGGATCACCACCGCAGCTGGATCCCGCAGCTGCCCAGGAGCTGGGCTCGGCTTTAAGCAGGGATGGCCCCAGGGATGGCCCCAGGGATCCCGAGCCGTGTGCAGGAAGCACGGTGGGGGAAGTGAGATGTTGTTGCCTCGGTTGTGTCTCCTCCCCCACACTGCCCTGATGGCTCAGGCAGAGATGCATGCCGAGGCTCCCTCGGGACCAAAGGCATCCCGGGCAGTAGGGAAGTGGGTTACAAGGGCTGCAATGGATCTCAAGTCCATGCTGTCACCAGGATGCCTTTCAAGTCACCGAGGATGACACTGGCCAGAAGCTGGTCCCAAACACAGTGTGACACGGAGTGCCCTGGACCTGTGCATCTGGGTATGTTTGTGGCTGCCCAGGACAGAGGGGACATTGTGCACCCACCCAGCTCCACAGCACCACTGGGACACCGCTGGGACACCGCTGGGACACTGCTGGGACACTATTGGGACACTGCTGGGACATCTCAGCCCAGTTTGAGCCAGCAGGATGTGGTCAGGATACGGCCAGCACCAGGCACTCTGCCAGGGACAGGGACCCCACACATCGTGCGGAGCTTTGCCCAGATGGAATTGGGCACGGCCCAGGGAGCCGGGCTGAGCAAGTGGCCAGGGACATATAAAGTGTCCCCAGTGCAGTGGGGAAGTCCTGTAGCCCCCCCTGGACGGGGCAGAGCCAGCCCGTGCCCGCAGGGTGGGATGAAGTGTGCCGAGGGCAGGCACTGCTCGGGTTTCACAAGCATCTGCAGCACGGTTTGGGTTTCAGTGACTCAGGCAGGGTTCGGGGATCCCATGACCCAGGGCCAGGACACCTGCTACGAGCAGAGCCTTGGGGATGCCTCCTGGTCCCCTTCCCATGTCCCACTCACCTCTCGGAGCTTGTCCATCTCGTTCTGCACCACCTGCTTGGCCAGCTCTGTCTCGATGAGCCGCTGGCGCAGGTCCTCATTCTCCTCCTCCAGCCTGATCCTCTTCTTCTCCACCACCTCCAGCTCATTGTGGAGCCGCACAGAGACATCCTTGGCCACCTGGGGACACAACATAGCTCTCATCAGACTGGGCACAACGTGCAGGGGGCTGAGACCACAGCTCCTGGTGATGCAGAGATCACCAGGCAGTTGCTGAGACCCTCTGGAGCAGACACCTTGGGGGGGTGACCCCGTGGCCCTCGTGTCTGTCCCCTCAATTGTATGCTGTGACTGCTGTTGTTCCTTCACCAGCTGCAAGGCTGCCCCATGTCCCCATCCCCTGGCCAAATCCTGCCTTCCCAAGCCCTAGCATGATGCTGGGGGATGTTCATCACCTTTTTTTCCCATGTCACAGTGCTGGGAAAGCCCCCAGAAGGCTGGAAAAGCTGGTGGGCAGCAGCAGAGCAGGCAGGCTGTCGCTGCAGGCAGCAGCTGTGCCGGTCAGGAGAAAGGCGAGCTGCTGCATCACATTACAGAAAAACCAGCAGCTGCCCCGGGGTGAAGGGTGCCCGCATCCACCCCAGAGATCCTCCTCTCCAGGTCCCTGCACAGGAGCAGTCTCCAGCATAAAAGGAGCTTCATAACACAAAACATTTGCTCCTGCATTTGCAGGACAGCAAAAATTGTCCCCAAGGCCACTGGTCTCCTGCACAGCCTGGGATGTCAGCAGTGTGGAGGCAGCAGCAGCCCTGCTGCAGGGCTGGGGGACCTCAGGCCATGGGGTCAGGCTCCTGTTCCCCCGAGCATGGGCTGTTCTTTCCTTCCCAGAAAAGGAGAAGCTGGAGGGGGCATTTTTGGCAGCAGCCACCCAAGCTGGGGGGGAGCTGATGGGTGGTTTGGGGAGGCGATCGGGGCCCCAGCAGGGATGGGCAGCGAGGCGGATTTGCAGCCCCACACTTGTGGCACATCTTGGCTCCAGGACTGGCTGTTTTCTGCTCAAAAAACAAAATTAGTCCTCGAGCCGTTGCACATCCATCCCGAGCTGTCTCCGACTGCCACCGCACCCCCTCTTGGCAGCAGTCTCGTTGGTGAGAGCCCTCAGCAAACACTCACCAGGCTCCTCCAGGGCGAAGCAACGTCACCCTGCAGAAATCCCCTTGTCCCTGCCCCAGCCTCATGTGCCACCATGCCTGGGGCTCTGCAAGGTTTTCCCGATGGCCGAGAGAAGCAGCTCCCAAGCCTGAAGGGTCCTGGTCCCCACATTCCCTCCCTGCACACTCATGATGCTCCTTCCTGTAGGAGCGGGATAAGGGAGCTCAGCCCCAGGGCACGGGGTTGGGCTGCAGCCTGCACAGGATGAGCCTCACATACGGCACATTCTCGGGTGCTTCTGGCCCTCTCCACCACCAGGATCCCCTCAGACCACCTGTGAGCTGAAGGCACTGCTCCTCCACCTAGCAGTGGTCCCACATCACCACTGCTAGCAGGGAATTATGACGTCTCCAATAAAACTGCACATCCCCACAAACTGCACATCCTCACAGAGCTCCCTGCCACCTCCATGCCCACAACTCATCAAAAACCCCTTTGGGGGCTCTGGGGGCTGCCTGGGTGGGGAGGTGGCCTCCCAGGCTGACCTTGACGTCCTGCTCGAGGCTGTGGATGAGCTCGCCGTCCACCTGGCCGGTCTGTGCCACGCGCAGGCTGCGGCGCTCGGCCTTGCGCAGCCGGTACTGCAGGATGCGGCACGTCTTGCTGGCCTGGTCCAGCTGCTGCCGGAGCTCCTGCAGCTGGTACACATCCTCCTCCATGTACACATCTCGCATCTCCAGCATCTCGGCGCGCAGCTCCTCGATCTCATCCTGCGGGGAGATGCTCTGTTAGACCCCGCAGCTTGCTCTGCCCTGTTTTCCCCTGAGACACCTCCCCACCATGGCTCTCCATCCATCCATCCATCCATCCATCCATCCATCCATCCATCCATCCATCCATCCATCCCATGAGCCATTTTCACAGGTCTTCAACCCCATGGGTCAAGCCCAATCCTTGCAAGAAAAGGCTCAGAGCCAGCTGGGTGCTGTCACCCAGGGCTGAGCCAGTCACCCAGAGGGGAACAGCCGACACAAGCGCCTGAGAGTATTTGTGGTAAAAGAAAGAGGAAGGTGGGGGAGGGAGAGGAGCTGCAGGAGCAGCTCAGGCAGCAGCCACAGGGAGAAAAATTAGGTTATCTTTGGAAAAGATGTGTCAGGGAGGCAGGCAAGGGAAGGAGGAGATGGCAGGCGAGGATAACTCCTGTTAGGGGAGGCAACGTGGGGACATGAATGAGATGCCACCAGTGCTGGGGAACAGAGGTTGTCCCTGTTTTGCCACCAAGCAGCAGCCCTGGGGTTGGGTCCTCTGTTCCACCTCTTCCCAGTCTCATCAGCCCTCAAAGTCACCTCCTCCAGCACAGCAAAGCCTCTGGCATGGAGCAATTGCATCATTGTCACAGCAGGGCCAAGGGTGACATCCTGCTGGCACCAGCACTGACCCAAAGCCTCCTCCAGGGCTGTGGCACACGACTGCTGTGAGCAGCACTCCAGTGCCACCTCCTCATCCAGCACACGACTGTGGTCACTGGGGATGCTCAAGGACTGTCCCTTCTGGTCCCTGGGAACTGACCAAGCTCTTTCCATGTCACCATGTCACCCAATCCCCCACGCAAACGCTCCAGCCGTCACACTGGCTGTTCTCCTGGACAGGACCCAGTGGGACCAGCACACTCCTGGGAAGGGATCAAACATCTGCTTTCCTGCCACAAACCCCTGCCACTGAAGACATCCCAACACTGCCAAATGCAACTGCCACCTGAGAAGTGAGGGGCTCACGCTGGCACCCTGCACCAGGGCACGGTCAGGGAAGGGACAAAAGGATCCAGCACAGGCACTGGGGATGCTCAGCCCGAATTCACCCCAGGCAGAGGGGACAGGGGACTGCTCCCCACATTGCTGTGACAGTGACCTGGAGCCTGAGGTGGCAGCTCTGTGCTGGCTCTGCCAGGCGCTGGCACGGTGGCTGCCACACTCCCCCGGCCTGACAAAGCCCCAGCTGCAAGAACTGCCCGAAAGGAGAAGCCAAGCCCGGGGAAAGGGCCGGCAGCTGCAGGGACAAGTCACAGTCACTCACTGTTGGCTTTAAACACTTTGTGACAAAGAAGGAAAGTCAAACAGACAATCCCAGATTATCTCCTGGCCTGGGCTGCCCGAGCCCGGTGGCACCATGGCCACCAGTGTCCTGTCACCCTCCACTGCTCTGCTTCTTGACAGGGGGTCTTGAGAACAGACCTCTTTTTGTTCTGCCTCAGAGCAGAAACAGCCCCAAGGCTTTGAGATGAGCGGTGGGAGTCCCATGGACACCCGGCCAGGCTGTGCCAGGGACAGCCAGACACTGTCCTGTGAGGCAACATCACTGCAGACATGTTTAAGAAAACCCTCGGAACACATCAGGTGTGAAACCCCCCAGGGACACACCACATGTGCCGGCAGGCAGTCCTGGGGTGACAGACTCGATGGGAACCCACCACCAGCACTGCCATCTCCCCACCCGGCAGGGCCACAGCCCTGGGGGCACCGGCAAAACCCCCATGAACCATACCAGCCTGGGGAGCTGGTTTGTGGCATCTGTTCCTTGGGAGCTTTCATCGGGGAAAAAAAGGCATTATGGATTGCAGGTGAGCAGGCGCACTGCAGCGGGTGGGGGAAAAGAGCCTTTCACCACCACAGCCAGGCGAATCGTGGCTGGAATACAACTGCAGTCCCGCCTCAGTGCCGACCATTCCAGCTCTCACTCGCCATGTGGCTTTCCCAGGCAGCAGCTGAGCAGGGCAGGGAGCAGGGACCTTGGAAAAAACCCAGCTAAATCTTGCATTTGCTGGAAGGGAGCCTGGGCTTGCCCTGCTATGAGCTCCTGCTTGTTTATGCTTTGGGTTGTAGCAACCGTTATTTTAGGGGGAGGCTGTGTCCAGCATGTCCAGCTTGGGCAAAGCCTGCAAGCACAGCCATGGAGTGGGGCTGGGGGGATTTGCAGCACTGGGGGGGCTGGGAAAGCAGTGCCTGTCTTCGCTCCAGCTGCAGGAATTCACCCACATCCCGAAACGCCAATAAATCCTCAGAGAGCATGCAGCCTGGCAGGCACACAGCCTGCCCCAGTTTGCCCCACGGAGGCGAGCCGTGCTGCTAAGCCACAGTAAAGGGATTAGGGTCGGAGAGCGGAAAAATGCCAGCAAACTGGGAGAGAGCTTGGAGGACAGAGCTGATCTGCTAAGGGTGCACTGGGGTCCCCTCACAGCTTCAGGGGTCCATGACAGCCACGGAGCTTTGCACCTGCACATTTTCCGGAGTTGATGTCCAGCTCAGCAAAATATCCATTTTTGGATTAAGGTGAGAGCAGAGCCAGGGAAGAACCCCAGAGAAACATCCCAAATTCAGGGGTGGCATTGTAAGCATGGAGCACTGTAAGTGATGTTAAATGAAGCGTGAAATGGTGACAGGTGGGCAACACTGAGGAGAAGATAAATGACTTCTCTCCAACATAAATACCCCTGGGGACTGCCCAAGGTCACTTGTCCTGTAAGCAGCAGGGTGCCCATCCCACAGCCTCCCAGCACCCACGGGCTGCTCCTCTGCTTTGTCCTCCAGGATCACCCACCACTGCATCCCATCCCATCTCTGTAAAACACCAGCAAAGATTTCCTGGTGTTTTCACACTAGAAATGTCTTGGAAAAAACGCTGGGAATCCGCAGTCCAGGGAGACTCATTTGAATGCCCCAGGGACTGTGTTGCAGAAGCAAACACCCCGTGGCTGCAGGAGCCAGGTTATGCTCGGTGGAGGAGCTCAAGAGACAACCTACCTTCAACCTCCCCCGCACAAACCTCGGAGACACTGTCTCTCCCTGGGGAGATTATTAAGGAAACTAAGAAGCGGAAAGGTGGGATGCAAACTGCCTGTTTCCAGTTCAGGGAAAAGAAGCCATGCGTTTTTAGAGCAGGAGGAGGCAACAGCTGTGTCCACACGTTCACTTGAAGGACATCAGCTCTTTCAGGAAGGGCTGAGCTTTAGGGTGATGACCCTGAACAGTGACAGGGCAGGAGAGGGACCAGTGGAGGCGGCAGAGCGCACCTCAGAACGCACACCACACCCGTTACAGGTTGCAGAAGCAGAATTAAACCCTCGGATCCCCTGCCCAAGGGGAGTTACACGCTGACTTTGGTGCCTGCAAGAATGCAGCAAGCTCGGAGCAGAGCGGGGGACACCCACTGTGCAGCCCTGGCAGGACCTGCTCTCTCCAAGAAGCACAAAACAGCAGGGGACACAAAACAGATCACGCAGCGCAGCCGTGGCTGGCTGTGGTGCCACTGGCAGCGCACCTCCGGCAGGGGCAGCCAAGCAGCAGCCTTTTGGGGGGCACAGCCCTGCCTGCACCCTCCAGCTGCACCCCTGAACCTCAGCAGAGGGGGAGGAGGAAGGGTGGGAGCTGCCCGGCTGCTGGGCAGAGCTGCCTTTGTGCGGAGCTGGGGCCGCGCTGGCAGCGGGTGTGCCTGCGGCTCGCCGCGATCCCCGTGCAAAGACGGGGATTACCGTGCAGGAGGGCAACAAGCGCGGCTTCCTCCGAGATTACAGCACAAAAGCAGCAGCTTTCAATTAACTCTCAGCGCCCGTCAGGCAGCACAGGGAATTACGCTAGAATTTGCTAGGGGGAAAAAAAAAATCAGAGGGGATTTTTAAAGGAAACTGCCCGGGGTGCTCGGGCACGTCCCCTGCCAGCAAGGGGAACCCAGAAAATGCAGCGCACCGCAAGCCCATGGGTGGGTGCATTGGGTGGAAGGATGGGCAAGGCACACCCGTGTCACACACAAGGGTTTCTTTGGGTGCATTAAGAGCAGCTCTAGCCCAGCTCTGACTGCAAACACCAGCCATCCTTCCCCCCATGTCATGCTGGAGCTCAGTGCAGCAGCCTGTGTGCCGATCCCTGCCCCTGGCTGGCATGGCAGCTCCCCCCTAGCAATGGGAGTGAGGGAAAAATCAACATTTCTCAGCTTTACACCTGCTCCCATAAATTAGCAGGCAAACAGCTGGGAGCTCTCTGCAGTCCAACCCATGTTGTGCACCATCGGAAAAGGCGAGAGGCTGCAAAACCCCCTCCAGGGTGGCTGCTTGACAGAGCCCTGTTCCCCAGCTCTGCAGGTGGTTACTGGGGCTCCCAGGCATGGTCCCTGCCCCTGTGGCCAGGCAGGATCTGGGCAGCGGCAGAGCAGGGGCTCAGCACCTTCCAGGCTGCCCAGACACAGCCCCCAATGCCCCCGTGGGATGCTCTCAGAGAGAGCCCTTGCTGGTGGCATGACTGCCTTGGGGGAAACAAGACACTCAGCCACTCTGAGTGTTTCCCCACAGAGCTGGGAAATGTGTACAAGCCTCAAGGGATGTGGGATGACTCAGGGCAGGGAGCAGGAGGAGGACAGGCAGCAGGAAAGGGCAGGCAGGACTGCACTCCCAGCGTTACACGGCTCTCCACGGAGAGAAGAGGGTTTGCAGGCATCCCCTCCCCTCTCTCCAAACCCTCCCGTGCCCACTCTTTGTCTGCCTGTCCCTTCACAGCTGCTGCCGTATCACATCTCACATTTTCCAGCCTGCTGAGCGGGGCTGGGAGCTGCTCTCCATCGCACGGCTCAGCAACAGCGAGACGGGGCAAGGACACCCAAGGCACCTCCTCCCTCACCAAACTGCCAACCTGCACATGAGAAACAGCCCTTTTTTGGGGAAAATGCTTGGAATAACCCATTCAGGAGTGTCACAGCAGGAGCACAGGCCTGAGAGCAGGGGAAAGAGGTGATCCCAGCCTGCCCGAGCACCCAGGGCAGGAGGAGGGAAGCAGAGCCTTGCACAAATCTGGGCTGCAAAGAGAAATGGGTGAAGTGTGCTTAAACAAGTAGGTTTTATTATGGCAGCCGAGGAAAGATGGGACGTGAGCTGGCACTGCTGGAGCACTGCTGGGAAGCTCCCAAACCCAGCGTGCATCACACGGGCGTAGTAGCACCACACACGTCTGGCTCGTGCCAGAACGTCACCAAAGCCCTCCCACCCCCAAAATCCTCAGCTCGCTCTAAATACGCACTAGGTTTTAGGTGGCGCTGATGAATACATGAAAAAATATTAATTTGCAGCTATTTGGGTGAGTCCTAGGAAATAAGTCACCTGGTCTGTCTGATTCATCCACACCAGAGCGGAGGAGAGCTGCATGGAAAGATGGGCAGTGCCAATCCCTTGGGTTAGGGCTTTATTTTTGCCCTAAGTCCTGAAATGCCTGAATTTTTAGCACAGATGGCACAAGCCAGCACTCTGCTGCAGCCCAGCCCAGTTTTCTCCTCCTTGCTGGAGAAACTAGGCAAACCTTCCAACATTTTTTGGAGCACAAGAGGCGTGTGCTCTGGTCTTCTGCCCAGCTGGAGCCAGGGTACCACCCCAGCCATCTCCTGCTCCAGTGTCAGGAGAAGCGAGCTACAACACGGAAACATGGATATAAGCAGGATGCACACGTCAGGGAGGAGACACAAGTGCTGGCAAAGAAGGGACGATGCCACCAGCATCCCCATGGCCATTCCTGGTGTGTGACTCCAGCAGCTCTCCCCTCTCCCACTGCTCCTGGCCAGGGGATTTCAGCTGCCACCCCTCACAGCAGGTAAATCACTCTCAACCCGCATGCCTGCAGCTTGCCAGGAAGGAGATCACGTGGAAATGGAGGAAGCTCTGGCTCTGTCCTCAGGAATGGCAGCGCTCGCACGCGTGTTCTTGGAAACCAGAGGGGCCTCATCTGTATTTTTCCAGCTCCCAGTAAATCAAAGCCCTTAAGCTGTTGCTGCTAATTCTGGCAGGAGTTGGGACACCAGCTGGGGCTTTGCTAATGGTCAAAGGGCTTGGTTGAGCATCTTCGAATGCATCACCCAGTGCCCACCTCAGGGCTGGAATAGACACTTTCACAAACTTGGGCAGCAGCAGATGACAGCTGGCCTGACTTCCAACCTGCAGCACCCAAAGAGCAGCTGGGGAGCCTTGGTACCCAGCTCTGAGCTCCCAGCAGGTGGCTGCCCAAGCAGCTCAGCCACAGCTCCACCCTGAAGGAGAGCAGGGGGCACAAAATGCCTGCAGCCCCCCCAGGACGTGGCACCTGGTGGGTGCTGGTGCCCGCCACGCTGTGGTGCATCAGGCTGATGTGTGACCAGAAGTGGCATGGCTCTGTGTCTCTATCCCCTCACAGCATGTCTGCCCTGGCTCAACTGTGCCCCCATGAACCAGGCAGACCCGGAAAAAAGCCCCAGGGAGAATGGGAACCAGCGGGAAGAAGAGAGCTGGAAAATGTCCCCAGGGTCTGGCAGCAGCAGCAGCAGCAGGCAGGGAGAGCAGCAGGGAACCATGCCCAGCTGCCAGGCCATGCCCAGCTGCACGGGGTCAGGCTATGCCATACTGCATCCCAGGATGCCCAGCCGGGCTAAGCACACCCATGCCATGCCGAGCTGTGCTAAGCTGTGCCAGCCCGGGCTGTGCCAAACCTTGCCAAGCTGGGTCCATGCTAGGCTTGGCTGTGCTGCACCCAGTGCGCTGTGCCAGGGCAGGCCATGCCTGGCTAAGCTGGCCCATGTTGTGCCAAAGCCTGCCCTGTGCCAAGCCATGCCATGGAACACTGAGCTGAGCGGTGCCTGGCCGTGCCACACCACGCTGGACCATGCCCAGCTGGGACATGCTGTGCCAGCTGAGCTCTGCCCTAAGTCCAGTGTGGCCATGCCAGGCTCAGACAAGCCAGGCCCTACATCCAGTCACCCCACGCTGTGCCAAGTCCAGCCCAGCCACAGCATGCCAGGCCACCCCTGGCTGTGCCATGTTCACAGATGTAGTGCTGGGCTGAGCCATGCCAAGTCCTGCACCCAGCCATGCTGTCCTGGGCGGCTCAACTGAGTGAAGGCAGGGTGAGCCAGGCCATCCTGAGCTGAGCTGAGCGGTGCCCCATGCCAAGCCATGCCCTGGGATGCTGAACTGCACCAGGCTGTACCCAAGGATGCTGTGCCACACTGAGCTACACCTCGGGATGCAGTGCCATGCCATGTCATGCCATTCCTTTCCCAGGGATGCTGTGTCATGCTGAGCCATGCTTTGGGATGCCATGCCATGCCATTGCCAGGGATGCTGTGCCATGCCATTGCCAGGGGTGCTGTGCCGTGTTGCACTGTGCACAGGGATGCCATGCTGTGAGAACAAGGGATGCTGTATTGTGCCCAGAGACGCTAAGCCATGCTGACCACTGCCTCGGGATTCCACACCATGCTGTGCTAAGGTCAGGGATGCTGCACCATGCTGAGCCATGCCCTCAGATGCCCTGCAAAGCTCTGGGACGTTAAACCACGCTATAGCCAGGGATGCTGACCCTGACTGACCCATATGCTGGGATGCCACGCTGTGCCACTACTGCCCAGGGATAGCATGCCACACCGAGCCGTGCCAGGGATGACACGGCACGCCACGCCGTGCCCACCTTGAGATAGTCGTTCTCGGAGCGCAGGTCCTCCAGCTCGCGGAGCAGCCCGTCGGTGCCGGCGTCCAGCAGCTCCTCGGTGAGATCGGAGAAGGCGAGCGAGGTGCTGAGCTGCAGGCGGCTGCTGGCCATGGAGGCGGCCGAGGGCTCCTCGGGCAGCGGCGACGCCTCTCCGGCCGAGGGCGGCGGCGGCGGGGCGCTGCCCGGGGACTCGCCATCGCTGCCGCTCAGCCCCAGCTCCAGCGACAGCAGCTTCGCCTCCTCCGAGGCGCTGCAGTCCGACACCTCCGAGCTGCTGTCGGTCAGCCCGGACCCCGGCCCGGGCCCGGGCCCAGGCACCGAGCGGGGTCCCGAGCCCGTCCTTCT